>PKMM01048317.1:762260-887725 GCA_002933915.1 Eutrema heterophyllum | reverse complement strand
TATAAACATGGAACTTAAATAATTCTACTTTTGCATATTATATTATTTAGCTATAATAATACTTGTTATTATTTATAGTTAATTGTACATTACGGTAACTATAAGTGTAAGTATAAATAATTAAATTAGTCAATTGTAACATATCTATGATATAATCAAAATTTAATTAGAAATCAAATATCCTAATATTGACATAATATATGTTTGTTTGTTTTATAGATAAATATAATAGTTCATTGTCAAAATAAAAATGTATTAATTTTATTTTTTAAATTTGTAGGTATGACATCTAACCGCCGACAAAACGCAAATGTTTTTGTCCAAAGAGATACAAATGTACCCACAGAAACATCAGCACGGATAAAATAGTTAATATTTTTTTTTGTCAACTAGTTAATATTTTATTTTTGTTATTTTTAATGTAGTTATAATTATGTGAAAAAATATTTGAGAATTTTTTTTACAACTTATAGAGTGGAGATAATTTTAAATGGACTCCTATCCGAGAAAGAATATTTCTTGAGATGTATAATGAAGCGATTGCGATGAATAACTACCGTTTAAAAGACCCCACAACTTTAGGTAAAGAGGTTTTGGTTAAATAGTTCAACGAGGAGTTTGGTGTTAATATAACGTATAAGTTTTTCAAAGAAAAACTTGATCAATTGAAAAAGAAGTACAAGAAGTATCTCACTCTTATGGATTCTACCGGCATCACGGTTGATCCTATTACATTTGAGATTGATGAATCTGAATCATGGTGGAAAGATCGCGAAGTAAGTACTCATAATCTTTTTCATTTTCCAAATTGAATAGTCAAATTAAGTATAAAATAATTATTAATAATTTTATTAACAGATATGTAAAATTGTAAAATCATTTAAACGAAAGCCGCCACAGCTGTGGGATGTGATGCAACGTTGTTTCACTTTATACAATGTCCAATCCCATAATCAATACTCTGTCAACCTGCGAAGAGAAGAAATGTTTAATGAAGGTGCAACTAATGTTGAAGATGAGATAGACCAAGAAACATATGGTAATGAAATGCCATACAGTCAAGTTCCGGAGACACAAGAAAACGAAGAGGTGTATCGCGTTAACATTGATGATGAAAAACGTCCTTCGAACGAGTTTACCCATGAACATATACGACATAGTTCTTCAGCAGTTGATCCGATTCAAATTCCTGGGTCCAGAGTTCAACAACGAGGTAGAGAAAGACGTTCATGTACTTCACAAAGATCTGCAGGAAACTCACGAGTCTCTTTTGGGAGTGGTTCACGAGGAAGTCGTAAGAAGCAATCATTTGAGACAACCCTAACAGAGACAATGACTGGATTTAGAGAGTTTCAACGCCAAAGTTTACGTCCGAACCCATTTGACAAAGACGATTACAACGATTTTGATGTGGTTGTGAAGATATTTGAATCAATGGAGCTTCCAAAGGATACAAATTTTTACTGGGCATGCATCCAAGCATTTCGAGAAGACGAATTTTGGCGTAAGTATTTCATTGATAGAGCTGACAACACCTTTGAAGATAAGATACAATTTTTACAAGCTCTAACTGGATTTACACGCAATGATGAACGTGTTGGAAAGCGTCTAAGCTCGGAAAGAAATTTTGGGAGCCTAGGTTCAAGTAGTTTTCATTCTGGTAGTCCATCTTCTGGTGGTAATACATGTGGCCAATGGGGTCATCCTTTTCAACAATGGGGCACGCCACCAAGCGCTCAACAATGGGGCACACCACCAAGCGCTCAACAATGGGGCACACCACCAAGCGCTCCACAATGGGGACACGCCACCAAGCGCTCAACAATGGAGTACACAAGAAAATGCACAAAAATGGAGTTCACCACCAAGCGCTCCACAATGGGGAACACCTCCAAATATTTCACATTGAGGTTCATTATCAAATGTTCTACAATGGGGTCCGCAAACAAATGTGCAACACGGATTTGCACTAAGAACTCAAACGGAAACAACAACAAATGCTCAAGAAGGAGTTACAGAGGAAGCACCACTTCCTAGTTCGGGAAACGTTCAAAGACGTAGAGCAGGAGGATTATTTAACATTTTGGGAACACGACGAAGACCAAATTTAAACGAAACTCATCAAAGCGACTCAGGCGATGAATATTAGATTAGTAGCGCATGTACTTTGTTTTTCGTGACTCTATCTTGTTTGACTTAATTTTTTTTAATAAAATCATTTAGTTATTATGTATTTTTCATTCATGTTATTTCAGATTTTATTTATCTAATTTTATTTTTATTTTCATGTTCTTAAATGTTAGGCTTTTCGTATATGCCAGTTGCGATCACAAGGACTCCGCTTTCTAAGTTATGAGGAAAGAATTGAGTTATGGAATTTGGAAAACGAGCAATTTGAGGTTCAACCAGCACTGAATTATTACAATCGGTATTTTGGAAGAGGACCAGTACAAACAGATAATGGCTTGGGGTGGAGGAATATTTGGCGTCGCTTACAAGAAGATCATGCTGCTTGTCTTCAGCTACTAAGAATGTCACTTGGTTGTTTTAGAATATTATGTGATAACCTAGAAACAAATTATGGTTTACGGCCAACATTAAATGTAAGCATTGAAGAAAGTGTGGCAATGTTTCTACGAATATGTGGACACAATGAAGTTCAAAGAGATGTTGGATTGCGATTTGGAAGAACTCAAGAAACAGTGAAAATAAAATTCTTTGAAGTGTTTACAGCGACTGAGTTACTTGCTTGTGATTTTATCATAACTCCAAGAAGAGAAGAACTACTCAGAATTCCTGACCGAATTCTAATGGATTCAAAATATTGGCCATTTTTTAGTGGGTTTGTTGGAGCAATGGATGAGTTCATGTATGCGTAAAGGTGAAGCCTGCATTACAAGGAATGTATTGGAGTCGGCACAGTAGAACATCGTTTAACATCATGACAATTTGTGATTTCAATATGTTGTTCACATATGTTTGGAATGGAGCACCATGATCTTGTCATGATACAGCAGTTCTCACGATGGCGCAAGATAATGACGCTGAATTTCCTTTGCCTCCGGCTGATAACTATTATGTAGTTGACTCTAGATATCCAAATAATCAGGGTTTTCTTGTTCCCTATAGATCTTCACGTAACATGGTTGTTCGGTACCATATGTCGCAGTTCAACAATAGTCCTCCTCCTCGAAATAAGCAACAATCGATGGCATGCATCATTACGTTTTGTTACTGAGAGGACATTTGGAGTTTGGAAAAAAAAATGGAGGATTCTTTCTGAGTTTTATAATACTGAAGTACAGAAAGAGTGGTGATGGCTACAATGGGACTTCATAATTTTATCAGAATTTCAAATTTTTCAGATGAAGATTTTGCATAAATAATGGAACAAATTCAGTTTGACAACACAAAATCTGAAACTGATCTAGGCGACATTGAAGCAGCAGAGATAGCCGAGGGAAATCATATGATGTATATCAGAGAACAGATTGCAGATATGTTATGGGAAAATTGAAATAATGAAACATTAGTTTTTTTTCACTCAATGTATTGTCTTTCAATTTATTTATGGATAAAAATACATTTTTATAATCATAATTACATTTCTTATATTTATATTAATTTAAATATATGTTATAAACCGCTTTTCCCATTCAACAATATATTTTAGACCGTTTGATCCGCACTTGATCCGCCTGATCCGCTTGAACTGCTTGATCCGCACCGCCTGATTCGCTTTCTCCATTCAAAGCCTATATAAAACTAAGGAAATTAAGCGGTTCATACTATGAGGTGGAGGAACCATCTTTCACTTCCATTCACAAGTTTTGTTGTTATTTTTTATAAGTGTGGTCAAACTGTCAAAGTAACGCATTTGAAAAAAACAGAAAATAAATTTTTTTTTTTGGTCATTCCTTTAACAAATAATGCAGTGCGGATCAAACTCTCCTCATATTAGGTGGTTCAATTATACGCTATGAACAGAAATACATATTATAAGAAAATGAAAATAATATAGCAAATTTAAACTCCATAAATTTTTAACAATTAAATGTTATTTATAGATATTATAATTAATTAGAATTTTCATATCTAACAATAAAGATATTACGTTAGATTATGTTTTGTAAAATATTTTATTTAATTTTTTTGTTTGAATTGTTTTTAGTATTTTCTACTATTTAAATATTTGTTTCATACCGCTTGTTTATATTTTTACCATTCAACATATATTATAGAACGTTCGGTCCGCTTGATCCGCACTTGTTCTGCCTGATCCGCACTTGATCCGCAACGTCTGATCCGCTTTCTCCATTCGGAGCCTAAGTCAAAAACACACATTTTTGAATTGTATATCAACATTGTTATAAAAAGCGAATATCAAATATATATTTTATTTTCAATGATTATAATTATTACTGCTTTAATACAGTTGTCTAATCTAATCATGAAGTGTATATATAAGATTCTGGTTTCGAATGGTGATAGCGGATTGAGCGGTGCGGGATAAGCGGATTAAGGGGTGCGGTACGGTTCAAGTGCGGTTCGTGCGGGAAAAACACACCATGCGGAACTAGTGCAAGTAGTGGAAAACAAGCGGTGCGGGACAATATTTGAATGGTGAATATCACAAATTTGGTGTGGATATAATAATTATTAAACTTTGACTAACTATTTTTAACGTTTCGAATTTCAACAAACAAAATTTGTTAAACAGAAATGAAAATTTTAATAATATTTATTATACAGATTTTTTTGAATTAAAATAAAATTAAAAAACAAAGGTCCGCACCTTAACCATACCTCTAACGAGGATGATAATATTCTTGTGCGGTCTAAACCAATTTTGGAACGCACTATCTTTATATTTTATTTTTTATTTATTTTACTAAATACCAACACATGTGTGAATGGAGACATTTTTTCTTCTCATCTTGCGTTACGTCCAAAACGCGTCTCACATTCAAAAGCCAGTGTTGCTATAAAGGTGACCAAGATTACGATTATGAATGATCTTCTTTTAAAATGATTCCGATGATACATTCAGATGGATGTCAAAATCACTTGGAGAATACGTCAATAAACTTGAGATGTCGGCATCAAATCACACACTTGTATGATGTATCCAAATTTGGGAAACTAATTTTGGTCCTCTCAACAAGGGTAAACTTGGTAATTCAGTTTAAGTCCAAAAGGTTTAAACCCATTCCTATCATTTTTAACCTGATTGAGATGTTTGACCCAGCCACGTCAAAGCTCTAATCGTTAATGTCCACGTCATCATCTTCGGTTTCTTAGTCCCCTCGGTGCTGCATTGTACGTTCATGATTTCGCCAACATTATTTCAAGAGAATCGACGGCTGTGATCTTCCGTTCTAGATCCTTCGAATTACTAAGCAGAGAGAAAGAACGCAACTCTTTTTTATTTTATTATTACTTAGCTGATTTTAATTTTTAATATTTTTCTCCTGGGCGCCATTTAACCATGGTTAGTTTTTGACCCTTGGGTTAAGCGGTGGGAGGGGTTAAATGTCTGTGCAAGTGACGAGAGAGATTTAAGCGAAAGAGATAGGAACAGAGAGAAAAACAGCTTCAAGCGAGAGACCTACCTGAGTCGACTCGGAACGAGTTGATTTTTTTTTTTTTGCCTCTACTGGATTCGCTTTCGAGCTCCTTGTCTCCGTTGGCCGTTTCATCTACCTCATTATCCCGATATCGGTTTTTTTCTTGCCGCCTCTCCGCATTTATTCCCCTCGCCGGCGCGTCATTTTCGGTTGTCGTCGAGTCTGGTGAGAGTCTTCTCTTGCTTCCATATTTTTCGTTGCTTGTAAATGGATCCTCGACGCGTTTTCATTTCGTTCTTCGTTATTTTTTTTTGGTGTGGTTGTCTGTTTCTGATTGATTTCTGAGTCTGAGATTTGAATTAATTCTTCAAAATATATATATATCATATCAATTTCGATTACTTTTTAACAATTAGGTTTTCGTATTAGTTCAATGTTTAATTTTAAACTAGAGCAAGCAAGGTTAATTACATGAATCTCGGAAGTTGGATGTCTATTATATGTTCTTGCACACACGGCTTCGATGACATTCACTACACGGTGTTTTTCTAATACTGTTCCTTTGCAAATTTCTGCATTTACTGTTTCTTTGAAGATTTTTTTTTTTGAATTATTGTTTCTTTGAAGATACACCAAATGATTCTGTTACTTCCATTTGCTAGTTTTAGTATATGTCAATGAAAACGATTTTTTGAAACTCCTGATAAAGTCTCCCGAGTCCTTTTCATTATTTTGGGGGATCTATGCTGGGCTTAAATTTTTTGATTTTGTGTGTTTTACTCACGTTCGACTCAATTCCTCTCTTTGCAGATTGTTATGTTCCTTTCATCTGGGCTTTAACTATGGAAGCTCGTCGTGGAGTGTAGTAATTCATTATTTAGTTCGAGGATTGGTTTTGGTTGATGGTCCCTTGTACTGCTGAAAGAATTATTTGATTCAACTTCTGGTCTTGGATTTAGAAACCTGTCCCGGGGAGAAGGAACTATCTTCTGCAGCCATCTTCGACTGTTAGTCGCAAAGGCTGTGCTTTTTCTGACTTGATCGCCACACTCATGTCACGTAAGCTTGACGGTCCTATTCAGACACAAATGGCAGTGGCACTTGTGAAGAGCCCCCTGACCGGGGAATTCCGTGAATTTAACAAGATAGGAATGAAGTCACCTGTGGGTCGTAGGCGGGTTTTTGTCCAAACAGAGACTGGCTGTGTACTCGGGTTAGAGTTGGATCGTAGTGATAACGCGCACACAGTGAAAAGGAAGTTGCAGGTTGCCCTTAATTTCCCCACTGAGGAAAGCTCATTGACCTTTGGGGATTTGGTGCTTAAAAATGATCTTACAGCTGTCAGGAATGATTCTCCTCTCCTTCTTACTCGGAACAATTTTCACAGGAGTTCATCGACTCCATGCCTTTCCCCAATGAGGGCTGATCTTCAGCAGCATAGAGATGAGAGCAGTTCTATTGAAATTCTTGGGAACTCGGTTTGTTCCTCGTTTGTGAGGCAAATGGCCAAGGATATTACAAAAGCATTGAAGAGGGGCATTGATCCAGTTGCTGTCCATAGTGGGCTTGGAGGGGCCTACTACTTTAAGAACAGCCGTGGTGAGAGCGTTGCAATTGTTAAACCAACCGATGAAGAGCCTTTTGCTCCAAATAACCCAAAAGGTTTTGTCGGTAAGGCGCTTGGACAACCTGGGTTGAAACGTTCTGTGCGGGTTGGAGAAACAGGCTACAGAGAAGTCGCGGCTTATCTCCTTGACAAAGATAATTTTGCAAATGTTCCTCCCACTGCTCTTGTGAAGATTACTCACTCGATCTTTAATGTCAACGATGGAGTGAAGGCGAGCAAGCATATGGAGAAGATGTTGGTGAGCAAGATTGCTTCCTTGCAGCAGTTCATACCTCATGATTATGATGCCAGCGAGCACGGAACTTCCAGCTTCCCTGTTTCAGCCGTACACCGTATAGGGGTTCTTGACATCAGAATCTTAAATACAGACAGGCACTCAGGAAACCTTCTGGTTAGGAAGCTGGATGGTGTTGGAAGGTTTGGCCAAGTGGAGCTAATTCCAATTGATCACGGTCTTTGCTTACCCGAAACTCTGGAGGATCCTTACTTTGAGTGGATTCATTGGCCACAGGCATCGATCCCATTCTCTGAAGACGAGCTGAAATACATAGCAAATTTGGATCCTTTTGAAGATTGTGAGATGCTGCGAAGGGAGCTTCCAATGGTTCGAGAGGCCAGTCTCCGTGTACTAGTTCTCTGCACGATTTTACTCAAGGAAGCTGCTGCTTATGGTCTATGCTTGGCTGAAATTGGGGAGATGATGACTCGAGAGGTTCGTCCTGGAGACGAGGAACCAAGTGAGATTGAAGTGGTTTGTCTTGAGGCTAGGAGTTTGATAGGAGAGAAGGAAGCTGAGTCCCCAAGATCAGACTTGAGCGGTGATGTTGAATTCCAGTTCGATTTAGATTGTGAGGAAGCAGTGCTCGATAAACCAGCATTCCCACTCGGATTCACTCTTGGAAACGCTCGTAGTCATTTGTCAAAGGTCGAAGAAACAAAGGAGGAGGAAGAAGAAGAAGAAGAAGAAGAAGAGAACGAGAGAGCGGATATAGAGAAAATGCCGGTGATTACGAAGCTTTCAATGTCTCTCAAAAGCACTCTTCTTGGTGAGAAGAGCCAGAAGTATCAAAAACACCCAGGAGCGAGAGCAGAGAGCGCATATGCATCATCTGGGCACAGGAGTGCAGAGGAACAGATCCCAGCGAGCACAAGCTTTGTGAAGCTGTCGGATATGAGTGAAGAGGAGTGGACGATTTTCCTGGAGAAATATCAAGAGCTGCTTTATCCGGCATTTGCAAAGCGCAAGTCGATAACTCTAGGACAGAATCTGAGGCAGAGGATGGGGACTTCGTGCCAGTTTTAAGATGTCAGAGACTGAAAAAGAAGAAGAAGAATAAAGGATTGTGTAGAGTCGTGTTTCTCAGAGCTTTGCTTAGACTGGACTGGTGGAAAAAGATAGTCAAGAAGGGATGAGTGGTATGGATTTAGTGTAAATATTCGTTGATTTCAGCTTTTAGCTTTTAGTGTGGAGTAGACTCGAGAGATGAAGAGAATTTAGTCATGTGCTTCCAATTTTTTTTTTTCATTTTTTAAGCCCTCGGTCGTTTCTACTGTCTCGTCTAAAGCATGTATTACCCTCTTTTGTATAATAAATAACTTTGTAGATTGGAAAAAGAAAAAGGGAAAAAGAGAGCTTTGTTTCAAATCACCGTTTATGTTTTTTTTTTTTTTTTCACCAATCACCGTTTATGTTATTTTGGTCTTTTTCACATATTCACAAACAGTGAAGTTTCATCTTCGACAAGGCTCATTTTGCACACATGTTCCTCCCACTGTTCTTGTCAACATCAATGGTTGTTTCTGTTCAAGCTCATGATTTTGATGTTAGCGAGCACAGTACAGTTAGCTTCATGTTTCAAGCTCCATTATTAGAATCTTGAATGGTGTTGGAAAGATTTGGTTGCCAAGTAGAGCTAACTCCGATTGATCACGGTCTTTGCTTGCCTTAGGCATCAAATCCCTTTGTCTGAATAGGAGCTCAAGTACATAGAAAATCTTGATCCTTCTGAAGATTGTGATATGTTGCGAAGGGAACTTCTAATGGTCCGAGAGAGGCTTGTCTTTCATTTTGCTTAAGGAGAGGCGAAGAGTCTAGTGATCTTGAAGTGGTTTGTGTAGAGGCTAAGAATTTGATAAGGGGAGACGCAAAATGAGTCTACAAGGTCAGACTTGGATCATGATGACGAGTTCCAGTTCAATTTTAATAAGAAACAACGAAGATAGACACAGATTATTCTGAAAAAATCACTACAGAGGAGGAAGAAGACGAGGATGATGAGAATGAAAGAGGATTACAAAGTAGCATTTTTGTTGCTCTTGCGGCTATCTAGAAAGTATCGACAGTTGCATAGGTTTCAATGTAATGGAAACGGACAAATCGACAACAAGCATGAGCTTGGTGAATTTGTTGGACATGAGCCAAGAGGATTGGTAGAGAAATACCAGAATATGCTTTGCGTTGCATCTTAAAAGGCAATCCGAATATATAGTACGACAACTTATCAAACACAACCGGCATGGCGGCATATATAAATGTATCTTCAAACACCGCACATCAGGTATACATTAACATTTCTCTTCCCTACATCGATGTATATGTACACAAAAGAAGACGAAGAAGAAGAAGCAGCAACGAGTAGTCTCGTGGCAGTGACCCTAACAACATCTGTTTCTCTCCATTACACAATGTTGTTGCATCTTACTCTTGACTCTTTCTCCGCAGCTGTACAGATTACAAAGACAAGATCTGCTTCCTCCTAATGAACTTCATAATCACAGCTCATGTTATTACAGCTGCCAAAGCTGTCTACAAAGTGAAGAAGAAACATCTACGGCTCCACCTTCGTGTTGGCTGTAAGATGAGGATAAACATGAAGAAGCTTTAGATGTTTTTAAGTATCTGAGTAACTGCAGTTAGAAAAGTATCCGGCTTTTACTTTCACCTGTTGCGTCTTTATGATCAGGTGCGGTGCCAGTTCCATGGTTCATGTGGACAATATTGTGGTGATCACTTTTGTATCCATGTGTTTCCTGTTCAAAACTCACAAGATCAGATGAATGCAAGAGAAAGAAATGATTCTCTAACCAGATACATATACCTGCCGTTTTAGTCCTCCATTCAAGGGAGACATTGAGGAAAAGTTGGGTTGCATGATTCCTGTTTGAGACAGATACGACAGAGGAGGATAAAGCATCGACATGCTTTGGGGTAATGTCGGTGCAGATAATTGAAGGGCCTGCATGAATAAAAGAAATCAACATCATATGAAAGCAAGCTGCATCAAACAATAAAAAAAGAGAAGTTGGTTCCCAAAATATCTTACATCTTTTGCAAGGAGGCTTTCGAGGCTGAAGTCAAGCAGAGGATTCACGGTGGAAAGTTTCATAGATAAAAACTGAATATAAATGGAAGAAGTAACTAACACAAAGTGAGATTGCTAGTCAAGTGATGTGTCAAGAACTAAACAAGAACAAAAACTATGAAAATAGTAAATTCCAAAAAGGAAACAAAGATAAACCTCAATCTGGCATTGAAGTGATTGCACATAGTTAATGATTTCGTCGAGCATAACAGCCTTCCCAGTCACCTACACAACAAATCCAATTCCACATTATATGAAAAGGAACAGCTTTAGCTTTCTTTCTTCTATATGTAAACATCAACAACTAAAAAAAAGGACTTACCTTGTCGCAACCCGGTACAAGATCTTGCAAGAACTTCATCCTTTCGCTGATTTTTTCTCTCCTAACCTATAATCAGAACTTTAACCAAATCAATACCACAGCTAAACGAGAACAAAAGAGATTTGCTTCTATTCAACTTCGAAAACTATAGTTCCTACTCTTTCTGCAAGACTGTGGCTATTTGTGGCCTGGCCTCTTGGTGCCCTCATGTGAATATACCCATCCTTTAAAGAATCAGAAGCTTGTTTCCCACTGTTTGTCTTGTCTGCATTTGAATTTGGGCTTTGTTCATCCTTCTGTTTTTTATCTTCTTGTTCTTCACCAGATTGCTGAGCTCTATGTGATTGATCAGGATCAAGATCCTACCACCATAAATATTATCAGCGTACAGAAGGCGTAAGAACAAAATACAAATAAAAAGAGTAATTGCAAATCTTCACCTTCCCAATTCTTTTCCTCTTCTTACTGTTGGAAGATGTTTCCCAACATTTAGCATAACCATTACCTCCACTAGATTGAGAATCTTCTGATACATTACTCGGTCCATTGGATCTGTCTTTCACTAACTTAGATGCATCCTTAAGAGGTCCACCATTATCTAGTTTGGATCCACTTGCAATTTCAGTATCTTGAAGAAACAAGCCATTTGATTCTGGAACTCCAAGAGATTGTTGATTCATCATCAGCTCACTAAAACTCCCACATCCGAGTAACGAAAACTTTGCAGCACGCTCTATGAATCCTGAATCCGCAGGGAACTGAGCCATGCTCCAACCCATTTCAAGAGGTCTATCAATATTACCTCTAAAGGAAGTGGAATCGACATTGAAGCCTCCATCATGCCAAAGATTTTGTCTGAATGAATCCATCATCTGAGAAGGAGAGCAAGATGATTGACAAATCGACATTGGATTCTCCAGATGATACGAAGCCGGTGGATTAGAGGCAGAGATTCTCCAATCCGCAGGCGTGTTAACCGAATCGAAGTTTTTCACACCATTATCACGATTGCTGTTCTCTCCGGCAAACTCGTCTTTGTCACTCAAGTCCATGTCTTTCCAATTAGTCAAGCCCCGATTTTGGATACGAAACTCATCTTCCTACACAGGAACCTGAGAAATTGAACACACGAGCAAACAAGAGAAAGATAAGAAAAAGCACCATGCTTTCAAGTAAAAACTCAATTCAGAGAAAAGCAAAACCTAGACATGTTTCAGAGTATCATTATTCCAAGTGAAAGCGTCAGAATAATAAGATATACCCATTTCAGATTCCGTGCCACTTTCTGTACAATTTCAAATCTTTTCCTTAATTTTGAATTTCTCTTACCAACGCTTTTTCTGAACTGGGTCCTTCGTTCGGACAATACTCCGTTTTTCTCTGTTTCCGCTGCAATAAAGAGAGAGAAAGAGCGAGCGTGGAAATATCGTTAAAATGTTATAATAATGTGTAGACTAAAGGAAGTGGTTATAGAATCGTATATACACTTGATTGCTTTTTGTTTGATGCATTCATGCTTATACGTACTGTATATGTATGTTAAAATATTTGTTTCTTTTTTTTTGAAAAAAATAACGAGTAAACACATACACAATGGAAATGGAAACTATATAAGAAAAATATTGGATCACACCACTCACTAGAATTAGGGTTTTTAAGATGTAAATCCATGAAACGTTAAAAATATTTTCTTTTGCTGTCCACGCACTTGGCATATACTTACTTTACAAAGTTAGAAGCACTTATTCATCAATGAAAAAAGCTTTAACTATTTTACTATTATGCAAAAGTAAAGGGGGGAGTTGATGGACGGTCCGGTAAGCACGAGAGCCGAGGGCATAATTAGTTGGCCTTGGGACTTTCAATTGCCAAAGACCTAAAATTCATTTTAATAATTTGAATATTCATCCCACGCCTTTCACTTTTACTACTCCTTTTGGAGTAATTCTTATGCGCTTAATAAGCTTCTTTTTTTTTTTTTTTGCATGCTCGTTGTGTGCGTTCGCATGCAACATCTAGATGAAAATGCATTAGATATTAATTATATAGCTGATTTGGTTGCAAAACCAAATACATGAAAAGTGTGAATGTTTTGGATGCAAAAAGATATAGAGTTTGAATGTAAATTTTGCGTTTAAACTTAGCAAAAAAAAAAAACTAAAATGTTTTCTCTAAATTTATTAATATAATCTTACAAAAACATAAGGAAATAACGAATTTGATCTGAAAGCTAGGACTTTGTTCACAACTACTGCTACTTCTCTTTGACCTCTCCCTCCAAGGCTTTCATTATTCAATATCCACATATCTATGAAGTTCATGGCACCGATTAATTTCATGTACTCTTTAATTAGCCACAATATGAACACACACAAAAACTGAAAAACGCTTTATCGGTGGAGCTTGAATCAATAAAATGGTTCAATTTTAGTACTGAAATACGAATAATACTTTGATGCTGCTCTTCTTGCAGAACCATAGAGAATGAACCATCAAGAGAAGAAGGAGGTGTCATGCATAACATATAAGATATTTTAGTACTAATTAAACCGGGTGATTGTCCAAGCACATAAAATATCAGTACCTTCTCTCACGACCTGGCTTCCCCATGTGGTCATTCACGACGTGACAAAATCTTATACCGAAATAAAAATTGGGGATTGGTTCATATTCAGTAAAGTCATTCCACTTGAGTTTTATCTGGCTTGTATGCATCGAACCGTAGCCCTGAGTTCATAGATTCGAGGCTCGTTTTCAAGAGACAAACTGCTTTTCAAGGTCTCCAACAACTTACAAGCTGTGTTTGTTTCAGCTCAATTGTATTCAATGCTTTAAAAAAAAAAAAAAAGTATTCAATGCATGCTACCTTGTAATGTGGGATATTTTCTAAACTAATCAAATTTTTTTTTTTAATTGAATGTAAAATTTATTCAAACCAAAAAATCGTTTTTGCATCAAATGCTTCTTCTTTTCTAAAGTTTTAAGAATTAGAAAACAAAATCTACTTATGTACTTCTTAATGCGAACCAAGTCTCAAGAGTTTCTTTGAATTTGTGGCCTTTTAAGGTCACATATCGATGATATTCGGTTACGAACTTATCAATGAATTTGACAAGTCGAGGAAGAGATGGGAGCTTCTCCGTGACGGCGAGCATTCCGTTCTCTCCATAGACAATGTATTGTCTCTTGAAAGACCTATCTTGTTAAAAACAGAGTGGTTTGCCCAAGACTTACATCCGAGATGAGAAGAAGCATGTGTTACAAATCTGTTGTGAATCATTTCTATTTTTGAGGTGAAATATTCTAACTTGCCTCGAAATAATAATTCATTTTCGTTCATTCATCTTGGATCGAATCTTTGATTAGTTATGCTCGTTTGAGCTTGCTGAGCTCTGATATCATGTGAAAATTGAATTATAAGTTTTCAACTCAAAGTTAATTGACAAAAAAAGATGTTCATATTTTTTATATAAAAAACGAGTATTGAAATCACGATTTTGAACTTTTTTCTGACCACCATATTTATTTTTACTTTTGAATGTTTATATTTTTTTCTAACGGTTTGACATATTGATTTTAGTTATTTTGTGTAGGTTTTTGCCTTTTTGGTATGTGATTTTAGTTTATTTGTGAATTGGCATATATAGCTTAGAGTTTGTGTACGTACGTATCTTTGCCGGTAGGCATAATTCGTGCTGGAATAGGATATTTTTCCACTACAAGAAAATATGTTAAAATACCACATAAATATCAATTAGAAATTGGTGGGAAAAACTTATTCCCGACAATTTTTCCACAAAAAAAATCGGTGGGACATCGATTATTGCAAATTCAAAAATAGTTAGAAATTGGAGAGAATTTTTCCACCAAAATATTCATCACTAAAATGGTCAGAAATATCGGTGAAAAATTGGTCAGGAATGTTTCGACGATTTCCCACCACACTTTCCCACCGTTTACCCACCACATATTTCCACGGTTTTCCAACCACTTTTTAAATAATCTCCCCACCGAATTCCGACAGGATAGATAAATAATATTAAAAACAAATATTGGAATAAAAAATAAAAATACAACAAAACTAAAAAAAATCAGAGAAATACATAAAAATTAAAAATACAAAAATATAAAAATACAGGGGCTATCTCCGTCGTTGACCTGACTTGAGGCAAAGATGAAGAAGATTGAGGAGCAACGACTGAAACGGAATCAAGCCTGTCGTTGACCGCTGCACTAACATCTCCGGTTGAAGGTGTCGATATGCTTGATTATGAAGAAGCGGAGGTGCAGCCGCCGGAGGTGGAAGAGATTTCGCAACTTCCGGAGAGGATTTCGTCGCTGGAGGAGAAGATCTCTCGGTCCACCGACGATTCAGGTATGGCTACTGGGGATATGGTTCTGCGAAACCGACCTCGCCAGAGACAACGGAGGACACATCGGCGGCGAGATTCTCCAGATCTTTCACATGATTTCCGGTGGTGAACGAATCCATGGAGGATCGATGAAGACAAGTTACCGATCAGTGGATCTGGCTAGTTGTATGTAGAGGTTGGTGGTCCAAGCCGGCGATGAAACCGCGACGGTGGCGGAATCGTCGAGGAGAAACAAAGATGAGATTTGTGTTCGCTTCTTTAGTCGCTTGGAGAGAGAAAAACTGAAGTCTCGACATAAGGATAAAGAACTTCAGATCTAGGTTTAATAAACTGTGGTGGTCGGGAATCGGTGGGAAATTGGTGGACAATTTACCACTGATTTTCGACGGAAACGAAAATTATTAAAATATCTAAATTGGTGGAAAATTGGTGGAAATTTTCCAACCGATTTTCTACGAAAACTAATATTATTTAAAAAATATAAATTGGTGGATAATCGGTTGGAAATTCACCACCGATTTATGTCAAAATTTTCTATGGCAAAATTGCGATTGATTCGCCACGAATTTCTCATGTAACTACCAACGGTTTTGTTTTGGTTGGTAATCGGTCGTAAATTTCCCACGGAATCTCGATCGATATATTCGGTTGCAAATAAGCAACAATTTTCCCACCAAATCACTAAACTGTGGTATATTGGTTGTAAATCGGTGGGTTATTTTTTCCCACCAAATTCAGTGAGAAATTTCATGGTATTTTGACATGTTTCTTGTAGTGTCCTCCTCAAACTAATGATGCAACTTCTGAGCCATAATGATAAGAGCCGAAAACATTGATATCAAAGTTCACAAGTTTAGGGAGTTAGTAGCTTCGCTTATCGATAGCGTCTTTAGAGTCAGGGGCGAACCCACTTGAAGTTTTATGGGTTCAAGTGACACCCTTAATCTTGTTTAGAAATTAGTATATTGGTTAAAATTTGTTAGTTTTTTACAATGAAATGGTAAAAACAACTTTGACCCCATAAAGATGAATATTAAATTTCTACATGACCTCATTCAATAATATTTTTTCATTTTTTTCACACATTACCAACTTTTTACATCTTACTTTTATACCTATGTTTATTTATATTTTTACATTTTAACTGTCGTTTTCACTTTTTCATATTTAAAAAAAAATTTTATAAACATTTTAATGTTAATTATTATATTACGACTCCGGTAAAAAAACATTATGGATCCACCCCTGTTTAAGGTTTATAGTTATACACACAATATAAAGAAAACCCTAGGCAAGAGGAAATTCATCACAATTCATTTCTTCTTTCTTTTATGTATGCTTTAATTAAGAATTTAAAAACCATTTGTTCAATACAAAAGAAATACTTGGATTGTTTGAGAATAAATTTGGTTGCTTGATTACCAATTTTATTCTCAAAAAAGTCAAGTATTTCTTTTGCATTATTAGCTTTTCAATATTAGTGTTAATCAAATTATTGTTAACGATGATGACGCTCTAGACTGCTGGACACTAAAACTTCGAACAGTGACAGTGTAAGATGGAACGGTCTAAATAGTAACTATATATATATATATATGGATAGTTAAAAAAATAAAAAAATACATATGGATAGTAACGAGATAATATATAATACACATGGCCATTAAAATATATAACTGGAAGGGAGGATTATACTAACATTTATTTATATTGACATACTTCTAATAAAATGACTAACCTAATTTTCTTCTATTACCAAAAGTATTTTTATGGCATTTGTTAAGGAAAACGCAATTACAAAACTGTCATTACTATTCATTTGCCACGTAGGCAAAAATTGATTTAACAAGTCTATCATTCTTTGATGGTAGACTTGTATAATTTTGGTCAACTCAAATTTTAGTCGGTAGCTTTATTTGATCGATGGCAGATTTGTTTGAAAAATGGTAGATTTGTTAAATCTTGGTAGACTTATATTGGTAGATTTATTTTAACGACTCAGCAGATATATTTATTTTTGGTAGATATATTGTCTTTGCTGGTAGATTTGTTTAAGAGTTGGTAGACTTTACGACCAAACCGTTGACTAACGGTAAATGTTTGACTTTTTTGTAGATTTATTGACAATGGTGGTAGATTAATCTTACAAAACGATAGACTTATTTCTTTTGGTGGTAGAGTTAATCAGTGTGATTTATTTTTTTGTGACGGTAGATTTATTTATTTGACGGTAGATTTGTATTGACAATGGTAGATTATTATTGGGTTGGTAGATTTATTTATAATGGCGGTAGATTTAAAACCGTGTAAAATCTTGGTGACTTCGTTTTGTAACAGTGGTAGATTTAATATTAGTAACGGTAGATTTAAAAAAATTTGGTAGGTTTGTTTGTAATGGTTATGGACCATGTTCTAAAAATCCCCGCCTAGCTCCGATTACTCCCCGACTAGTCGCTAGACTCACCCTATCCGCCTAGTTTTTAAATTTATTACTTAACAAAAATCTTGAAAAGTTCTAATTTAGTTTTACTATATTGTTAGAAAGTCATTACAAGTCCAAAAAAATTATTAAAAATCATTAAAAAATCATAAATTTATAAATTTATGAATTAATATGTTAAAAAGTCAATAAAAGTCCAAAAACTAGTCCCCGATTAATCCCCGATTAATCTCCGATTTTCGGGCTAGGCGCTAGGCCCAACCCGACCGCCCGACTAACGCCTAGCGCAATTTAGAACATTGGTTGTAGATATAAAAACGTCTAACATCTCGGTGACTTCGTTTTGTTATGGTGGTAGATTTAATATTAATATAGATTTAAAATTATTTGGTAGATTTATTGTTAATGGCGGTAGATTTAGTAAATCTTTTGGTATTTACTCAGATAACCTTCAGTTGGTAGACTTATTATTCCGCGTTGTGTTAGACTTTTAATGACGGTAGATTTATTAACATTGTTTGGTAGTAGACATTTGACTTTTTCCAGAATGAAAATGACGTTTTTGCCCTACATTAAAACTCATATTTACAAAAAAAAACATGCACCTAAATATGCTAAGTATGAGATTTTTTTAGTGTTTGATAGTAGATTAATTGTAATGATGGTAGATTTATTTTGTTATCCTCCCCTTTTTTCGGGGTAAGATTAATCTTGAACTTATGTCCTATTGGTTCTCTTAAACATTCACCTTATTTTCTTTTGGTTTTCTTTTGTGTAATAACTATCTTTTAACTTAGGGTCTCTTGGTTCTTATTTGTGTTTATTATAGTACATTTAACTCAAATTACACTAAACCTTGGACATAAAAATGTCAAATGACACATAAAAAATTGTAGTAGTGCTTTTATGAAGGATGTTTGTGGAATCACAATAAATCATCGACTCAACAAAAAAAGATTAAGAGATGGGTATGTATCAAATATGGCATATGAGCTTTGTAATTTTATGGGTTTGTGGTCGTTTGTTTTCAATATTGGTTTATAGAATAGATATGTGTTTTTTGTCTATATCATTGGGTTGAGTCATGTGTTTTTGGTTAAAATCTCACTCACTTTGGTTATATATATTAAGCAAAGTGAAAGTAAAGAAAGCGAATGATAGCAAACATGGTAGAAAAGATGAAATGTTTGACACATGACTCAACGCTTTACAACATTTATAATTTGAAAACAATACCATCATCTAAAATCCAATTATCATTTGTACAAAGGGATTCATATATAGATATACCATCAATTTAATAATAAATCTACTCTGATTTCAAAACAAATCTACCATCATTTCAAAAATAAATCTACCAAATCCAAATCTACAATCCGTAGAAGAACACACCAGAACGATGCCGCAAATCTCGTCGGAGACTCGTCTGCCGTCGCGAAGGCCATAAATCAGTCGAGAAGAAGAATTTTTTTCCCAGTAAACATACAATCTTTTCAATAAATAAACCTACTATCAATTCATAAACAAATCTTCACAAAAATAAATCTACAATGAATTATACCCATTAAAAAAGACACTAAAACGAAGCTGGGAATCTCGTCGGAGACCTGTCCACTGTTGCGAACCCCATAACATGTATGAGAAGAACAAACAAATGCCATCATTCATATATAAAGTTCAAATATGTAACTAACAAATCTACCATCATATAAAACGATAACTCTACAATCATCAACAAACAAATCTACCATCAAATAACTAATATAACTCTACCATCATGAACAAACTATTTCTCACATCAAATTTCAGAACCGTTACTGAAAATTTCAGACGACAGTAATAACACCAGAGATTACGCCACCTACCTGTCGGAGAAAAGAAAAAGCCGTTAACAATAAGTCTACCATTAGGTTAACAAAATATAACAAACAAATCTACCATCATATATATATAAACTACCGTCATATAAAAACAAATCTATTGTGATATATAAACAAATGTATCGTCATATATATACAAACTACCGTCATATATAAACAAATTTACCGTCATATACAAACAAATCTACCGTCATATACAAACAAATCTACCGTCATATATATACAAACTACCATCATATATAAACAAATCTACCAAACTCACCAAACCACTTATCTCTTACTAATAAATCTACCATCACACGTTACAAAATCTACCACCAAAGAAATGCAAAATTTAACATTCCTCACCGGAAAATCAAAACCGAAGACACGAAAGAAAACTAAGTTAATGGAGAACAACAGCGCCACCACCACCGAGCCGCCGTCGAACCTTAGATCGGTAACCTTTGCCTTGCGCCTTCGACGACGAGTCATTCGAAGACTGCTTTGCCAAAAATCTTCTCGCCTCCGCCGCATCTCGCTTTCTCGGAGCTACTCCACTGCCGCACCGCCGCCTGAGCCTAATGAAACTCCCGAGATCCAAGCAGACACCCCAACGAGACCTAAAGAAGTCGTCCTCACCGAGATAAACTTTGAAACTAAAAGTTGATCAAACAAAAGGGGAAAAAACGAAACCTTGTAGAAAGAAGAAGAAAACGACAAGAGAAAGAGATAGAGGAATCAAAGCTGGGATACCGCCGACTCACCACCACCGGAGACCACCTACAGAGGCACCACCGCCGGAATCAACAAAGGCAGCCAATAAAAACTAGATCTAGGTTTAGAGAGAAGCGAGAGAGAAAAAGATGTAAACCAGATTTTATGTTTGTTTTTTTTCATTTTTTTAATTTTATTAATCAGTTTTTTTTTTCATAAAAAATAAATAAATAATAACATTTTCGTAATATAATACAACATATGGATAAAATGGACATTGACCAACTTTCTAAGGTTAGTCTAGTAATACCTTCCTTCCTAGAAGTTAGTATAATAATATTTCTTATGACGAGGTTACTTGAATTTTCTCTTACTGGAAAATGTCTTGTGCCTTCGATTTTTATACTTGTTGATGTGAAATTGTGAATCATCAATCCTCATATTGACCTTTATAATATATGTAGTCAGCGATAACTACTTTATACTAACTTTTCGTGTAGAAGTTAATTAAGATATACTCATAAGCTTTCACGTTTCAGTTTCAGTTTCCAAAACGAATAATAATAACCTATTGTACAACTTGAAACCGATTAACGAATATATTTACGCGATTCATTATAAAAATAATTGAGTTTATTAAATAGTTATAAATTGAAGACAAAACACTGGTCTTTTTAGTAGGGAAAACAACAACCCAAAGTCAACATTCATATGAAATATAATTACAAACGAAAGTACATCTTTTCTGTATTGAAGTCTCGAAAGGGAAATCTTTTTAAACCGGGGATACCATGGTCGTGACTTATTAAATACAATCTTCTTTTGAAGCTCACTTCGTCATGCATATATGGTTAGTATATTGGTGGAGGGGGTGAGCTATAGCTATAACTATAGCTTGGAGGTGGTGGAGAGTTGTAGACATAAGATGGTGGTGGCGGAGAACTATACACGTAAGGAGGTGGTGGAGGAGACTTGTAAACATATGGAGGAGGTGGTGGAGAGCTATAGACGTAGGGAGGTGGTGGAGGAGACTTGTAAACATATGGAGGAGGTGGTGGAGAGCTATAGACGTAGGGAGGTGGTGGAGGAGACTTGTAAACATATGGAGGAGGTGGTGGCGAGCTGTAGATATAAGGAGGTGGTGGTGGAGAACTGTAGACATATGGAGGAGGTGGGGGAGAACTGTAAACATATGGAGGAGGTGGTGGAGAGCTATAGACGTAAGGAGGTGGTGGAGGAGAACTGTAGACATACGGAGGAGGTGGTGGAGAACTGTAGACATATGGAGGAGGTGGTGGAGAGCTATAGACGTAAGGAGGTGGTGGTGGAGAGCTATAGACGTATGGAGGAGGTGGTGGAGAGCTATAGACGTAAGGAGGTGGTGGTGGAGAGCTATAGACGTATGGAGGTGGAGGAGGAGACTTGTAAACATAAGGCGGAGGTGGTGGAGAGCTATAAACATATGGAGGTGGTGGAGGAGACTTATAGACATATGGCGGTGGTGGTGGGGAACTATAAACATATGGAGGAGGTGGTGGCGACTTGTAAACATATGGAGGAGGTGGTGGAGAGCTATAAACATAAGGAGGCGGTGGTGGAGACTTGTAAATATATGGAGGTGGTGGTGGAGAGCTATAGACGTAAGGAGGTGGAGGAGGAGACTTGTAAACATATGGAGGAGGTGGTGGCGAGCTATAGACATAAGGAGGTGGTGGAGGAGACTTGTATACATATGGAGGTGGTGGTGGAGAATTGTAGACATATGGAGGAGGTGGTGGAGAGCTATAGACGTACGGAGGTGGTGGAGGAGACTTGTAAACATATGGAGGAGGTGGCGGAGAGCTGTAGACGTAAGGAGGAGGTGGCGGAGAGCTGTAGACGTAAGGAGGAGGTGGTGGAGACTTGTAAACATATGGAGGTGGTGGAGAGCTATAGACATATGGAGGTGGAGGAGGAGACTGGTAAACATATGGAGGGGGTGGTGGAGAGCTATAGACGTAGGGAGGTGGTGGAGGAGATTTGTAAACATATGGGGGAAGCGGTGGATAAGTATAAACATACGGTGGTGGTGAGGATGGAGAGTATTGGGCACTTGTATGACCAGCAATTGCATACAAGGCCAAGACCAACATAAGTGCAGATGGCCAATTAGGATTGGCCATGTTGACAAAACTTGTGTACTCTTTGTTAGTCTAAGACTCCAATTTATATTGAATATGTTGTAACAACAAACCAGCGCGGTTTATATAGAAGTAATCGTTGCAACTGGTATGATTGTTTATTAAAAGTTATGAATGTTTCTTAATGCAATAGGGTTAAATTGTTTAATAAGTCAAATTAATTTGAGAATTTGTTTAAGGTAAAAACTAGGAAGAAGTCTTTGGTAGGTATTCCTTACTCAATTCCAAATTCCAGATGGGTAGACTTTGAAATTGTCAATCTAAACTCAATGTCATTTAGTGTAGCGCTAGATCCTAATTAAGGAGCATAAGTTAAAGAACTTTTCTATATTCTCTTATAGTTAACTTGGAAAAAAAATGCCAATTAAATTTGATTTCAAGTTATGGTAACTTATACAATTTATGATTTAACATATATACATCACATATACGCATGACTAGAGAGGCATAACATATACCTTGCAAAACTTTTGCTTTACGTTCCAAAACCACGTTTCGAAATATGCTTCACTTGCTCTTCTAAGATGTGTTACCTTTTCTTCTAAACAATAACTTCAAACTACAACAACTTGCAAATTTAAAAACAGTTATGGATAACAAAAAGTCATATTTAATTATACATATTTTATACAAGATTAATTTCTCCTTTAATACAAACAATTGGAAAAAATTGGCAAGAACATGACAGAAGAAACGTTTTGGTTTAAACTTTGAAGTTGTCAATGTAAACTCCATGTCATTTTATGGAAGAATCTTTCTATTATGTTTGTTTATCGATTTATAGAGTTTTCTATCTTATTGTCGGCACAACAAGGAAAACCATTGTGTGATACTTTCTTAGAGAACATTGAGCCATTAATTATTGCATGGTACAATGTTTACTATAACCAGATCACTAGTCACCTTAGTATTAGAGAAGACTAGAATCATTATGTATAGTAAAATCTCGGGATGCCGCAAAGATATCTCCTAATGGGCACAAAACAAAAGACTCACATTACATAGGCTCGAAGCCATGCATGTGAAGAATTAAAAGGATTTTTTTAAGATCAAAATACGAGTTTTTTTTTTTTTGTCATAAAATATATAAGGGCTAGAAACTGGTTCACGTTTTTTTGTTGTTGTTGTAATGTTAAACTTTATTGCAACAAAAAATACTGTTTACAATCATATGTGTCTATGCTGAATTATTTTGAAAAACAAATCAAAGAATCAAAGAATTACATAGAGAAAGATATTGAAAAGGAGTGACCATACCATAGCAGTCGCAACCTCAACCTCGAGTACCAAACCAAACCATTAGAAGATCATCATAGCGGTGGTCTCCTTGATAGTGGATAGAAATGAGTTTATCGCTGACTATTTTATCAATAATGCTCACGAGTCTAGTCACCGAAATCGGCACTGCTCCATGATGTCTTCTATTACGTTCCATTCAAAGTTGGTAGATTGAACTTTGAAAAGCAAAGCGAAGGAGAAACAATCCTGTTACATCATTCCGAGAATTGAAGGTGCAATCCTGTTAACAATATTGTCTCATCCGCTGGTGTAACTTTCTCTGAGGATTCCTTGTGCAATGTGCTTCCAAACTGGTTCACATTAGCTAAAGGAACAATCTTATCTTTGATGACCTTAACTAAATTGACCCTCCGTCATTGTTTATTTATTTTTAGTTTCTACCCTAAACGACGTGTTTATCAAGAGAATAAACTGTGATTGAAATCAAAATCAATAATTCCCAAATTAAAAGTTAGGGTTTCACAAGTTGAACTTAATTTTTTTAATGTTGTCCGAACAAGCGACTTTTGGGACTTCGGATTCTAGTTAATGAAATAAATAAAAACCTTACGATTAGTCGCATGGCGATCTTAAATGTGCCGATATCAATAATTTTTGTACAGTTACATCCATATTTTAAAACAAGGTTTAGTTGTTAAACTTGTATTTTTCAAATTAAGTAATGATGAATATAGACTATACAATTATATTATTCTATTTTCTATCAACGACTTATATCATTTATGTTTCTTACAATTATGTAATGCATTTTTTCAAATAAGACAACAAATAATCTATGTCCCAAAATTTATACGTCTCTATAATATTATTTAAAAAGACATTTTTGAAAATGAACTTTGTAAGTTATTACATATTATGCTATTACAAATAAAAAAAAGATAATTGAAATAGGAAATGATATAATTGTCTTTTAAAATTATTGATGAGAATATGTAAAGTATTTATTTATCATTAAAGAGGTTATTTACTATTTTTTAATATTATATATTTTTTATATAATAATCAATCCATATATATTCAAAAAAAATATATATATTCGAAATCTTGCTATATTTTTTACTATAATTTATTAAATTTTATTTGAATATATATCAAAATAAAAATTGAAAAATATTTTACTAATTTTATAAAAATTTAGATACAAAAAATCGATTTATTTTTAGAGTTCGTGAACTAACCACAAAACTATAGTCATTAAACGGTGCATATTAGAGTTATGTTTTCAAAATTATATAGGTTTTGTGGGTTAGCCAAAATAATATTTTAATTTACTGCAAAACAGGTGAAATAGACAAATTATTCTGTTTGACAACTCTATCTATAATCATGAGTTAGATATATTATAAAATTCAAATAAAAGCAATTTTTCTTAAATTTCAAAACAATAAAAAAAAATAATTTAACAGCGCCGGTTAAGTTCTAGTATATAATTTAATTAGTTATAAATTACATCTTGTTGGAAATATGGATGTTATGGCAATTCACAATTGTGAATATATCTCTGGCTTTGTGTTTATTAATTAACTGATTGAGAATTCGGAAAAACTCTTCCTTAAATGACGTTTAGTTTAAAGTGAAAACTTCAAAGTCTACCTATTCAAATATGAAATATGGTAAGATGTAATTGTCGAAGACACATTCTTCTCCACTTTTAACAAATTCTTAATTTAATTTGACTTATTAAACTTTATAACACTATTCCTCAAAGAAACAGTCATAAACATCAATAAACAAACATACTAGTTGTCATACTGAGTGCTATATATGTAACTTGCTTCATTTCTATTACCATTCATTCAAAAATAAATTGGTTGAATAGTAACAATTAGACTAACAAAGCAGAGACAAGAGACAAGGGCACACAAGTTCAATCGACATGGCTAATCCTAAGAATTGGCCACCTCTACTTGTGTTGGTCTTGGCCGTGTATGCCATTGCTGCTCATACAAGTGCTCAGTACACATATTCTCCACCATCACCACCACCGTATGTTTATAGCTCTCCACCTCCTCCACCATATGTTTACAAATCTCCACCACCACCTCCATACGTCTATAGCTCTCCACCACCTCCTCCATACGTCTATAGCTCTCCACCACCTCCTCCCTATGTTTACAAATCCCCACCTCCTCCTCCATACATTTACAGCTCTCCACCACCTCCTCCGTATGTTTACAAGTCTCCACCACCTCCGCCTTATGTTTACAAGTCTCCTCCACCACCTCCTTACGTCTATAACTCTCCACCACCTCCTCCATATGTTTACAAGTCTCCTCCACCACCTCCCTACGTCTATAGCTCTCCACCACCCCCTCCATATGTTTACAAGTCGCCACCGCCACCTCCTTACGTCTACAGCTCTCCGCCACCTCCTCCATATGTTTACAAGTCGCCACCGCCACCTCCTTACGTCTACAGCTCCCCGCCACCTCCACCATATGTTTACAAGTCACCACCGCCACCTCCTTACGTCTACAGCTCCCCGCCACCTCCTCCATATGTTTACAAGTCTCCTCCACCACCTCCTTACGTCTATAGCTCTCCACCACCACCTCCATATGTTTACAAGTCACCCCCGCCACCTCCTTACGTCTACAGCTCCCCGCCACCTCCTCCATATGTTTACAAGTCGCCACCGCCACCTCCTTACGTCTACAGCTCCCCGCCACCTCCGCCATATGTTTACAAGTCACCACCGCCACCTCCTTACGTCTACAGCTCCCCGCCACCTCCTCCATATGTTTACAAGTCTCCTCCACCACCTCCTTACGTCTATAGCTCTCCACCACCACCTCCATATGTTTACAAGTCTCCACCACCTCCTCCTTACGTCTACAGCTCTCCACCACCTCCTCCATATGTTTACAAGTCTCCACCACCTCCTCCTTACGTCTACAGCTCTCCACCACCTCCTCCATATGTTTACAAGTCGCCACCACCTCCTCCTTACGTCTACAGCTCTCCGCCACCTCCTCCTTATGTTTACAAGTCGCCACCACCACCTCCAAGCTATAGCTATAGCTCTCCCCCTCCTCCACTATACTAAACAAACATATACATGGTAAACTGATTTTCAAAAGAAAAATGTGTTCGTTAATTGATCCGCCATATCGTATTCATGAAATAAAACTTTATCTTTCTATATACATATAAGAAATGTAGTTCTTCTGTTTGTTCGATTTCTGCTTTTGATCTTGATATACTTTTTAAAAGATCAATGTTCTTGTCGTCTATTTATAACCATTGAATAAACTCAATTTCTTGAATCGGTTTAAATAAATTCATGAAGTTATATAATTTGTTTTTTCTAATATCATTTCAGCTATGCATCCATTGTCGAGCATCAAACACATTTGAATGGGTATATATGTAAAGAATGATTTATGCCATGTTTTTTAAGGTCAATTAATTGCTTCACCATCATATCGAGCTTCTTATATAGGCTTCAATATGAGCGATGGTTTAATTACGAGTCACCTATGGGATTATAACTACGGATTAGCGATCCTTTAACAATGGTCTCTTGATTGCTAGTGATTGTTACATGTTAGTTATACAGAGACACAGTTTCACACCTAACACGAATTCCAAGAAACTTATAATATAAGGTTAGCGATGAAGTAAATGTTGACGAATGCACTGATAATTTAGATTCTTGGGTATAACGTTGAATATTCGACCCAAAAAAAAAAAAAAAAAAAAAGAGGTATAACGTTGATTGATTTTTGTAGGGAAAAAAAATCGAATTTTAAAGTGTTAGTTTTGGGCCGAGGCTGGATTAAAAGAAAACCCGACCCGGTTCTTACTTGTTAACCTAACCAGTTGTTGTCTTCTCGTATAAAATGCTTCCATGAATCCCCCTAATTTACACAGCCGCGAATACCATCATCACTAAATAGTTTTCAACACATTTCTGATTTTATCGTTTATCGATTTGATGGCTTTACGAAACATGATAGGATTGTAGAGGAAAGTTTGTTAATTTATGGGTTTTTTCTTTTGTGAAAAAAGTTTGAATCTTTTTTATTCTTTTTTCTTGCTCTAGTATCAGCACCGAATAGCCCCTTGCATCTTTAAGTTTATAGATGCGAGGAACAAAATCGAGAAAAGGGTACTCAATTGGTGCAATATATTGGCACTTACGCTCCTTTGTTTTCTCTCTAGGGCTGTTCAATAGCTGAACTTCCCAGAAAATGCGTATTGGCCAATAGAAATTTCGGATATTGGTATTATGGTTTTTACTGGTATTGGAAGGAAGCAGAGCATGATGATGATAATTTTGTTTGCCTCTGAAATCAAATTCATGTGGATATATTATATATACCTTCAAAGTTCTCTGAATTGCTCTGCTTTCTCTTTTATATCCGTTTTCTCTGTTTTTGTTGCTATTTTTTTGGACATATGTGATATAGAGATAATTAACATTGGATTTGGTTAGAGAGTTTAGAAACAGATTCGTATCTTATTCAACTAAAAGCAGGTTGTTGTAAAAGGTTTTTTTTAAGCTTTGCACCTAAGAAAATCATAGTCTGTTTAACTGATTTAATGTTTCAGACTACACGAGCATGGTGCTATACGAAATTTCTTCAATGAGTTTTTGTTCATGCCATGTTAAGCAATTCTGCTTTGATGTGGCTTAACTTTTGGAGAACATCTTGTTTGTGTGTGGATTCTATATCTTGGTTCTGTTTCAAAAATTCGTGTTTCTATACAAATCTATTTGAATTCGAAAGCCACTGAGAAATTGATATACCCAAAATGAGACACTGAGACAGAAGAGTAATGGTTTTAATCTGACATGTGTTTTTCAAAGCATAAAGACGCATTATTTAGAAGCATGAAGAAGAGAAGTGGCAGTAGAAGAAAAACATTTGATACACCATTCTCTTTGAATATGATCAACAAATCTTGTAAATTTAATGTAACAAGGTTGAGATAAAAAAAAATCACACCTCTCTCAATATGATAAATCAATCCATTCGGTTTACACATTGTACATCTTCAATCTATTCTAGAGAGGGATCAGAGTTTATGAGATGCTATTCTTTGACAAGTGTTTCTGATGAATTTAGACTCCAATGTTTGTTGGCCGATTTTTTATCAAATGGATAGCCAAACAGGGTATATTATATTAAATATTTTAGTTTTTTAAAATTATTAATTTACAGAAAAACTTGCAATTTATATTTAGGGGTTTGTTAAGATTTGATTTACCACAAACATTTATCATTCATACACTTTCTGATTTGATAATATTGTATTAGAAGAATTTTTTTTTGTTTATAGAAAAACCAAAATCTATATATGGTATAAAATATGGCTTTAATTGGTATAATATTTATGATGATTTGTAGGTGTAAATAATATAATATTTATGTTGATTATGTAAAATATTTATGATTATGTTTTATTCGCAAATTAATAACAAAACGGTGGGTTAAGAGTCAAAATGGATAATTGTGGTATTAAAAAATATATTTTTAATAAAATATAGAACTCGAAATATGGATAACAAAACGGGTCAGAAAATTTGGGTAGCTAAAATTACTAATTTTGAATCATACATGTCATAACACAAACATATTTTTCCATACAAAACATAAAAACAAAAACAAACAAATCGCTCGTCCAAAAAAAACAAAATAACAAAAACAAATACAAATGTGTCGTCAGCCCTCGTTATGGATTAAATTTTTAGCAAACTATATAATACATTCTATACCAAAAATAAAAATATTAACACATCTCAAACTTTCACATCCACAAATATATTTTTTCTAAAAACCAGAACTAAACATCAGAAAACAAAATTAATGGTCCCATTATAAAAAAATTATTTTAATACATTAAATCTATTAAAAAAAATACTATGTGCGCGCAAGTGAAAATCTAGTAAAACCATTAAAAACTATAAATATTTTTAAAAACCCTATTTTTGAAATATAAAATTTAATATACAAAATTGATATCGCCGAATTTTCTTCTAACTACATGTAAGTAAACACAATATAAAATTCGGCGCGAAGCGCGGATCAGCTATTAATATATAATTAAAAGCCAGAGATATATTCACAATTGTGAATTGCCATAACATCCATATTCCAACAAGATTTAATTCATAACTACTTGTGTTTATTAATTAACTGATTGAAAATTCGGAAAAACTCTTCCTTAAATGACGTTGAGTTTAAAGTGAAAACTTCAAAGTCTACCTATTCAAATATGAAATATGGTAAGATGTAATTGTCAAAGACATATTCTTCTCTAGTTCTTAGACAAATTCTTAAGCTAATTTGATTTATTAAACTTTATAACACTATTCCTCAAAGAAACTGTCATTAACATCAATAAACAAACATACCAGTTGTCATACTGAGTGATATATATATATATAACTTGCTTCATTTCTATTACCATCCATTCAAAATTAAATTGGTTGAATAGTAACAATTAGACTAACAAAGCAGAGACAAGAGACGAGGGCACACAAGTTCAATCGACATGGCTAATCCTAAGAATTGGCCACCTCTACTTGTGTTGGTCTTGGCCGTGTATGCCATTGCTGCTCATACAAGTGCTCAGTACACATATTCTCCACCATCACCACCACCGTATGTTTATAGCTCTCCACCTCCTCCACCATATGTTTACAAATCTCCTTCACCACCTCCATACGTCTATAGCTCTCCACCACCTCCTCCATACGTCTATAGCTCTCCACCACCTCCTCCCTATGTTTACAAATCCCCACCTCCTCCTCCATACATTTACAGCTCTCCACCACCTCCTCCGTATGTTTACAAGTCTCCACCACCTCCGCCTTATGTTTACAAGTCTCCTCCACCACCTCCTTACGTCTATAACTCTCCACCACCTCCTCCATATGTTTACAAGTCTCCTCCACCACCTCCCTACGTCTATAGCTCTCCACCACCCCCTCCATATGTTTACAAGTCGCCACCGCCACCTCCTTACGTCTACAGCTCTCCGCCACCTCCTCCATATGTTTACAAGTCGCCACCGCCACCTCCTTACGTCTACAGCTCCCCGCCACCTCCACCATATGTTTACAAGTCACCACCGCCACCTCCTTACGTCTACAGCTCCCCGCCACCTCCTCCATATGTTTACAAGTCTCCTCCACCACCTCCTTACGTCTATAGCTCTCCACCACCACCTCCATATGTTTACAAGTCACCCCCGCCACCTCCTTACGTCTACAGCTCCCCGCCACCTCCTCCATATGTTTACAAGTCGCCACCGCCACCTCCTTACGTCTACAGCTCCCCGCCACCTCCGCCATATGTTTACAAGTCACCACCGCCACCTCCTTACGTCTACAGCTCCCCGCCACCTCCTCCATATGTTTACAAGTCTCCTCCACCACCTCCTTACGTCTATAGCTCTCCACCACCACCTCCATATGTTTACAAGTCACCACCGCCACCTCCTTACGTCTACAGCTCCCCGCCACCTCCTCCATATGTTTACAAGTCTCCACCACCACCTCCTTACGTCTACAGCTCTCCACCACCACCTCCATATGTTTACAAGTCTCCACCACCTCCTCCTTACGTCTACAGCTCTCCACCACCTCCTCCATATGTTTACAAGTCGCCACCACCTCCTCCTTACGTCTACAGCTCTCCGCCACCTCCTCCATATGTTTACAAGTCGCCACCACCTCCTCCTTACGTCTACAGCTCTCCAACACTTCCTCCTTATGTTTACAAGTCTCCACCACCACCTCCAAGCTATAGCTATAGCTCTCCCCCTCCTCCACTATACTAAACAAACATATACATGGTAAACTGATTTTCAAAAGAAAAATGTGTTCGTTAATTGATCCGCCATATCGTATTCATGAAATAAAACTTTATCTTTCTATATACATATAAGAAATGTAGTTCTTCTTTCTGCTTTTGACCTTGATATACTTTTTAAAAGATCAATGTTCTTGTCGTCTATTTATAACCATTGAATAAACTCAATTTCTTGAATCGGTTTAAGTAAATCCATGAAGTTCTATAATTTGTTTTTTCTAATATCATTTCAGCTATGCATCCATTGTCGAGCATCAAACACATTTGAATGGGTATATATGTAAAGAATGATTTATGCCATGTTTTTTAAGGTCAATTAATTGCTTCACCATCGAGCTTCTTATATAGGCTTCAATATGAGCGATGGTTTAATTACGAGTCACCTATGGGATTATAACTACGGATTAGCGATCCTTTAACAAATGGTCCCTTGATTGCTAGTGATTGTTACATGTTAGTTATACACATAGACACAGTTTCACACCTAACACGAATTCCAAGAAACTTATAATGTAAGGTTAGCGATGAAGTAAATGTTGACGAATGCACTGACCCACCCTAATAATAGAAGGTTTGACCCCCCTTCATTAATCCTAATCCACGTCTCAATTAAGTAGCTATCTTAACATATCAGTGAAGAAGAGACAATAAAGTTTCTAGTACCAGGTTTGACAAGTCAGGGGTTCCTCCAAAGGCGTTCCTCGGACGAAATTCTCTTTCCTCTCAGGCCACCAGGAGCTTCTAACGAACCACAGGTCCGATGGTTGGCGTCCAGTGTGACGAACACCGGATTTCTCCTTGAATAGGAGGCATCATACCCAATTACTCCCCCTTTAAGGTAGTCATTTATTGTGGCGGTTAACCCGTGGTTCCTATGCCACCGCGTTCCCGGTGCTTTTCTTTTAGTGCTTCGACCCGAAGCAATAGCTTCTAGCTAGTTCAGTGGATTGGCTGCGCTCCAGCTCCCTCAAGAATGGGACGGCAGTGGTCCGCCGGCAAGCTCGTTCTGATCTTGGACGCAGTACATTGGAATCCTGAAGCACCACCACGAACGCTACCGCGCGTTCGCCTGCGGTGCGGTAAGGCACCACCCTGTTGTGCCAGCAGCCAACTCCGGCGTGTCAGCTTAGTTATCCTCATCAAGCCACTTGCTTGATGTCTAGCTTCCCAACTGGTAGACGGTTCCTTTTCCCCAGATCAATGAAGAAGATAATTTAGATTCTTGGGTATAACGTTGAATATTCGACCCAAAAAACAAAAAAAAGAGGTATAACGTTGATTGATTTATGTAGGAAAAAAAAGAATCGAATTTTAAAGTGTTAGTTTTGGGCCGAGACTGGATTAAAAGAAAACCCGACCCGGTTCTTACTTGTTAGCCTAACAAGTTGTTGTCTTCTCGTATAAAATGCTTCCATGAACCCCTAATTTACACAGCCGCGAATACCATCGTCACTATTTAGTTTTCAACACATTTCTGATTTATCGTTTGTCGATTTGATGGCTTTACGAAACATGATAGGATTGGAATCTAGGCGGGCGATTTTTTGAACAGGGGTTACAATATGGCTGATAAAGCCTCAACATACAACATTAACCAAACCGGGACAAGGGAATAAAAAATCATAGGTACACCATTCGAATTACTTGACGATTCTATTGGACGTATATCACCATCATCAGGCATCACCGTTCGAACATCTTCAAAATGATCACCTTGAAACAATTTTGACAGTCATTATTTTATAATAAGGTGGAAAAGAAAAGTCAATTATCCTCTTGAGTATTGGGCTCGGCCCAAAACAATTTGACACGTAAAGGAACTCGGCCCAACGCAAAATGTATACGAAGAGATGTGAGATCTTTTTCCCACCTTATATCTTTTACTCTGACAGAAGCTGATAGTTTTTTGTAGCCTTGCTCCTTTTAACGGCAATGGCTTCCTCACTCTCTGCTTTGCCTCTCGCTGATCGAACTTTTCGCAAAAACTCTTCTTCTTCGAATTTCTTTCCGAGAGCAAGAGCCGCTGCAAAAGAGGTTCACTTTAACCGCGATGGCTCTGTCACCAAGAAGCTTCAGGTTTTCTTTCCTTTTTGCGTTTTCTCGTTATCCTTTCGGGGATTTGTCGGCAGTTTGGGTTTTATTATGGGAAAATGGTGGTGAAGTTTGGTGCAGGCAGGTGCAGATATGGTGGCAAAGCTATTGGGCGTGACTTTGGGTCCAAAGGGACGAAACGTGGTGTTGCAGAACAAGTACGGACCTCCTAGGATCGTCAATGACGGTGAAACTGTTCTCAAAGAGGTTTCTCACTACCGTTCCATTTCTACTTTCCTGTGTGGTTCTTTTGAAGATTGAATACTCTTTGAATGGAGAAACCCATGCGCTTCTGATGCTCGTTGAAATGCCAAAACCATTATCAGTGTTTTCTTTACTTCACCATTACTGTGCTAGTGAAGTTGTTTGTATCCTCTGGTGTAGATTGAATTGGAGGACCCGTTAGAGAATGTTGGAGTGAAACTTGTGAGGCAAGCGGGTGCTAAGACTAATGACCTTGCGGGTGATGGTTCAACTACATCTATAGTGCTTGCTCATGGCCTTATTACTGAAGGCATTAAGGTACAGATTCCCATTATGACCAATTGGATAATGCATGACCATATGCGCTTCTACTTGTGAATGATCTCAAATCTCATCTCATGCCTTCTTCTCTTCAGGTGGTTTCTGCTGGAACAAATCCCATTCAAGTTGCCCGTGGTATTGAGTTAACCGCTAAAGCTCTTGTTTTAGAGCTCAAGTCAATGTCCAGAGAGGTGAAACATCCATCCTTTAATCCTTGAGAGTACTCATGAAAATAATTTAGCAGTCGAACCTCATGTTTGCAGATTGAAGATCGTGAGCTTGCTGATGTTGCAGCAGTTAGTGCCGGGAATGACTACGAAGTGGGGAATATGATTTCCGATGCTTTTCAACAAGTAGGAAGGGCTGGTGTAGTAACAATAGAGAAAGGAAAATACCTCGTGAACAATCTTCAGATTGTGGAAGGAATGCAGTTTAATCGTGGTTATTTATCCCCTTACTTTGTCACTGACCGAAGGAAGAGGGAAGTTGAATTCCATGATTGCAAGGTCTGAACCAAGAACTCTCAGTTTTTCGCCGTTTGCTTGGAAGAGCAATGGCTAAGAGTATACTCCATTGTTTTGTTGTAGCTGCTCTTGGTTGACAAGAAAATAACAGACCCAAAAGAGATGTTCAAGATATTGGATTCTGCTGTTAAAGAGGACTATCCAGTTCTTATAGTTGCCGAGGAGATCGAGCAAGACGCTCTTGCTCCTGTAATTAGGAACAAACTGAAAGGTAACCTGAAGGCAGCAGCCATCAAAGCTCCCGCCTTTGGTGAGCGCAAGAGCCATTGCTTGGATGATCTTGCAATCTTAACTGGAGGTACTCAGGCTCCATCTTCACACAAGGGCATAGCATATGTTTCTTCCCCCATTTCTTTTTCTCTTCATACTTGTTAGTCTGAATCACTGGCTTATTCTCTATGCGTAGCTACCGTGATCAGAGATGAGATGGGCCTGAGCTTAGAGAAGGCTGGCAAAGAGGTCTTAGGAACAGCAAAAAGGATTCTTGTAACTAAGGATTCAACACTGATTGTTACTAATGGGAACACCCAGAAAGCAGTTGAGGAAAGAGTTTCTCAGATTAAAAAACTCGTCCAGGTCCTTCTATTGTCCATGTCCTCTCATTTCATTTACCAAGTGACATTCTTTGACAGGAACTTATACAGTCACCATATTTGATGCTCATGTATTTCAATTGATCATAATGTGTAATTCAGAACACCGAGGAAAGGTTTCAGAAGAAGATCCTCAACGAAAGAATAGCCAGATTATCCGGTGGAATTGCTATTATCCAGGTGACTTTGTAAGGCACTTGATACCGAATTGGCGTAATCAATCTGATGTTGAACTAACTTCGAAAGGGTTTAGGTAGGTGCACAGACGCAAGTTGAGTTGAAGGATAAACAGCTAAAGGTTGAAGATGCCCTGAATGCAACCAAGGTAACTCCAGTCAAAATATGCGATTCCTGTGGTTGAGAAATTGTCAGTCCAAGAAAGCTGATCTCTCAGAATTTAGTCAGCAATTGAAGAAGGGATCGTAGTTGGTGGTGGTTGTGCCCTCTTGAGACTGGCTACAAAAGTGGACAGCATCAAAGACACCCTTGACAACACAGAACAGAAGGTACTTACTTGTTTTGAGGCTATGGAAATGAAACATCACAATCGAGCTATTTATTTTACACTTCTTAAACATCCCAAAAGATGTAATATTTTTTCTTGCAACACTATAAATGCAGATGGGGGCTGAAATATTCAGAAAAGCATTAAGCTACCCAATAAGACTTATAGCCAAAAACGCAGGCACAAATGGCAATATCGTCATAGAAAAGGTACTAGTAATGTCAGCTGAGCTCTGTGGAAGCAGCCCTAACGTCCAAAAACTAACTATGAAATCTGCAGGTCTTATCGAATGAAAACATGATGTACGGTTACAATGCTGCAAAGAATCAATACGAAGATCTGATGTTGGCTGGTATTATCGATCCAACTAAGGTAACAACAGGACTAAGTAATATCACAGATTTAACCTGTATTGAGCTCTCTTTGATGTCTGTATAAGCATTGTCTGAGAACTGAAACACAGGTTGTGAGATGTTGCTTGGAACACGCTGCATCAGTGGCTAAAACGTTTCTGACATCGGATGCTGTTGTGGTTGAGATCAAAGAAATCAAACCAAAACCCATCATCAATCCACCAATGCCTACTTCTCCAGCTACCTCCTCCATGTTCCCGGACACGAAATTGCCAAGATCTCCTCAAATTATGCCCAGAACTCGAAGCCATTTTCCAAGGAAGTAGGAAGCAGTCGTAGAAAAACTGTCTACTTTAGAAAATACGTAACGACCAGATAACATGGGAAAGTCACATTTAAAGTTTAAACGTGTATGTATCTCTATATATACACGAGGGTTCCTGAAATTGCGCTAAATGTCATAAGCTCTGGTCATCTCGTAAACGTGTCAAAGCTAGGCTTCACTTCTTCTTCTTCGAATCATTTGTAATTATACCCAAACACCAACGAAACCTTATCGTAGCGGAGTAATCAAGAGAAATTTTCAAGAGGATGATGGGAATAAGCGTGCAGACGGCCATGGATCTAATACTCGCCGGAATCTCTCTGATGATCGGATTAGGGTTCTTCGCTCTCATCGCTTCCATCCTCTGCTCCGCCGCCTTCCTCCACCATGCCAAAGCTACTTCTTGAAAATCAAATCAAGTAATCGAAAGCAATCCTCTCAATCGGGGTAAAACAACTGTATCAAAGAATCTAACTTTTCTGCATATTCAGTACAGAGAATTGAAGATTGAGGGAGACGAAGAACGAGAACGAGAACGAGGCATCTCATCAGCATGTACGACAAGTGTAGTTACATGAGACATTGTAATATAATCTGTGAATTTTCGAAAGAAAGATACTAATTTGAATTTACGGGTTTTCATTTCTTGTTTTTCTGTTTGCGTATAAAAACCATTCCTCGAATCCCATCCGGGTCGGAGACGAACCCGAGCGGGCGGTAAAACCCGAGAACTCGGGGCTCCGAATACAGAGCAATGTTACAGATCCCTTTCCCCTGCAAATCCTCGATCAGCCGCTCCATCACCGCCTTCCCGAGCCCTAAGCTCTGGAACGACGGATCAACCACCACGTCCCATATGATCGCGTTGAAAACGCCGTCTCCCGTCGCCCTAGCAAACGCCACCGGCCGCCGCGTTTTCTCGTACTCCACCCACAGCATCGCGTCGGTGTGCTGCAGCGCCACCTCGATCTTCGCCGTGTCCCGCCGTGGGAACCCGACGGCTACAAAGACCGAATTCAGCTCATCTAGGTTCAGTCCCTCCGACGTCCGGCGGAGAAGAAAGCCTCTCGACTGGAGATCCTCGTCGGTGATCGAGTAGCTCGGCGGCTGTCGTGGGAACGCCGCTTGCGATGACGGTGCGACTGCGTTTTGTGGATTTAAGTTGGACCTTAACCGCAGAGAAGCCGGAGGAGTAGAGATTGTGCCTCCGAGAAGCATGGTATAAACTATTTCTTGTCAAATTGTCGAATTTTTGCTCGATTTCATGAAACCAAACAACAACAATAAAAAATGTTGAAAGAATGATTTTTTTTTCTCTCCTGAATTGGGATAAACTGTGTGTGGCTGTGGTTAACTGAGAACCTCTATAGCTTTTACTTTTTTTCTGTTTCGAGTAAATAAAAATAAAATCAGTACGAAGAGATACTCTTTTGGCGGGCGATATAGCTAGTGGCTTGAAAACAAGTCAGAGAAATAAAGAGAACAAATCCTAAATTACAATACTTTTTGCTTTGCTTCACTGATCTTGTTTGTTGTTTTGTGCTTGTTCTGGAATAATAATTCTGATCACCGGATGATTCGAACAAGCAGTTGATGGTCCGTTTTGTGTTTAACAAATTTGAAGGTTTCTGGCATGTCATGAGCAGAGGATGAGTGTTTCTTTTCTTTATGTTTTCTGCTTTCTTGCCAATAAAAAGACTTTTTTAGAGCCCTTCTAAAGGAGGGTTATAAGTATCTGTCCTGCATCCTTGAAGGCGTTCCTAGAATGGTTCCATTTCTTGATATTAAAGCTTCCATTGCTCTTGTTTCGTGTATCTATCTGCCTACTCAAAGATGGTTTCATATGGTAGCTTGTACAATAGTTCTGATCAATGACTGAGTTTGCTTCTTATTTGAAAATTGAAACTATCATATGATATATATGATGCTTACTTTCTGCTGTTGTCCTCATTAATGACAAGTGACCAGATCTAGAAAGATACAGTGGCATATTTGCTAGTCAGACTCTGATGCATTGCAGCTTGTTCTCTAACTCATGAACGTTCACATCTTCAGTGCCATTGTAACTACTTTGTTCGTCAGCTCTGCAACTTGTAACCAACAGGTGATGTTTATGTTCTGCTTTTGGTTACTTCAGCAGTGTCCATGAAAGACCTGTGCATACCACCTCCTCTGTATTTTAGAACTCATAAGTGTTCATCCCAGAAAAGATACCCACATAGCAGAAACCATCTACAGGACTATAAAATTGCTAGCTTCAAAGAGAGATCCCGTAGGCTGAAGGTGGTAGCATAATGATTGGGAGAAACAAAATGGTTTAAAGTTTGCCATTTTCTTGTCCTTCCGGGTCTCATGATGCTTTGGTGGTTCTCAAAACTTTCTTTGACTTTTCAAGGGGTCAGAATTATACTCTGGGCTTCTTCATAAAACATTAAGATTTGTAACTGAGAGTCTCTAAGACTGAAAAATTGTCTCTGTCCTGAAATTTTTGTTTTTGAATAATTTTAATTATGTGATTGGGGGAAATTGGGCATGCTCTGAGTTCGATGTGCTGGTTGGACTTCAGATAGCTTCTCTTGTGATCCTGGAAACCCCAATATCATTAGTTATTGACCCGGTTTCTTGAAGACATGCTTTTTTTGACAGAAAAATCTTAAGCTTCGTTTTGTTTTCTAATACTGTTAGGCCTAGGTACTGTTTCGCAAGGCAATAATGATTGGTGGTTGTTTGTTGTACCAAGACACTGTTGTGTTCTCTTAGGTTGTCCAAATGCGTTTACTAATCGTTCTTGGTGTCATTGTTCACTAGGAGTGGAACGTGCACATGCTATTGTTGACACAAATGCGTGGTTCTTCGCCTTTACTCGTTGAATTAGTCTGGTCCTTCAATCTTCCTGAAGGTGAAATTGGTAGACCAAGTTCAGTGTTTTATGCTTATACCAAGCAACATTATCTCATGCATCTCACGTTTTGTGGGTCATATAATTAGGTGGGACGGCCCATCATTTTCATCTATCTGTTTATTGCTCCTACGTGCATTATGATGGATTGGAGATTATACAAAGTCGAAAGCGACCTGAGAATAACATCAACGTGAGGGTCTTCCTCTTCTGGAAAGTTGCCAGCTAAAGTCTCTTTGTTCTTCTCTGTTCCCATTAATTGTGCCTCATTAAGCTTAATACTTTGCAATGATTATCTAGAGCTCAATTGATATGTTTATTTTCTTTTTCGTTTTCCAGGATCAGATCACATCTTGTTATATTAAGGGCTGATAAAGCTATCAGTTGAACTGCTCTAGTAAGGATTTTTCTCTATCTTTTGGTAATGTGTTATTTCTCTCACTATAATTTTCCAGCATCATTTCCCAAACTGTTTCTAGAGCTACTGTAAATGCAATTATTATTGTTCTCGTAATAGATAATATGCCATGTTTGTTTAAATTTCTCTGATGGATATTACTTGTATTTACTGTTACAAATGGCTTTACTGTGTTGACAACGTGTGAAAGAAATCAGAACAGGTCCATTTCTCATCTTTTCTAATAACTCCTTTCCTGATATGTAAATAGCTTCTTAAGAAGTGGTTATAAACAGTTTATAGTAGTAGATAATGACAGATTTTGAATGATTGCAATTTGTTGTTTTGTAAAAGAATCATGTGAAGCTCTTGAAAGTAGCAGGAGTTTTTGTTAGTAAGCAAAGCTCTGCTGTTAGCTACTTGGGCCACACATCTAGAAACAATATTGGTAACCTTAGAAACTCCTGTTTTGTCATCAACCGATTTGTCTTCTACCAGGAGCGTTTCATTTTCTCGGAAAAGATGATTAGTGTATTTCGTAAATAATGTGTGCTTTTCAATGCTAAAAATTGGTTATTAATTGATAACTGTTGAGAATTAATCAGGAAATGTTGGTTTTTCTTCCCAGAATCACCCTGTTGATGGCTCCTGTGTTGAACTTGCAGATCAGGATATGCTCTGTTTTGCGTTAGAAGGAAGTATGTGAAGAACAGGGAACATACTATATAACAGGGTTCCAACGGAGAACCGTTTATTTGGGACAACATCTACAAAAAAAAAACATATTCCGGCAAAAGAAAACAATTCAGCTACAACGCATGGCTTATTAAAGGCAAAAAAACAGGATTGGTGAGAAACCTGAAACATCTCTCTTCATTACAGGATTTGGATTCTTTGTTGAACCACTATATCTTCTTCTCTTATACATCATGAGTATTATTTGGTTTTGTTCACCTTGCCTTTACTCTGGACACGACTAGCTGCACTTGTTCTTGTTCTAGCTTTGAGCTCTGATTTTTCTCCTTCGTTGCTTAATGTTTTCTGTGTGTGTTGCCGGTTTTGAAGGTATACTTGTTTAGAACCATTCCTCCTAGCTGCATGTTTGTTGATGTTCTTTGGAAGCTGATTGCTAGGTCCCGAGGATGCATCAGAAGCCATCGAATCATCACTCTCCTCATCACCACCATCATCACTACTATCACCATCATCAGCCTCTTTTACCTGTGAATCATCATCGATGTCACCATCATCATCCTCATCAACAACAACAGAAGAATGGTCATTTCCATGGAAGGCGTCTTCTATGTACATAGTCCACCCTGACTCACAACTGCTGTATTCCTCCTCCTCCTCAGAGCCTCCATGGTTCCTCGGAGACTCCATGGCTATGAGCAAGACAAAGAAGAAAACAAAAATAAGGTTTCAGGTTTAGCATATATGCAAAGGATACACTTAGCTTTTTTTCGTTGCGTACTGTAATTGTTTCAATCCACTTCACCAATTTACTCTCTGATATAGGCTCTGTGTCTCTGTCTCTCTTTGGCTTTGCTCTTCCATCATCAATAAATATAAGTTTTATTTTTATTTTTTTTCCTCAAGTATCAGGAAAAGCCGGAGCCTATAAGAAGCCTCATATAATTGAAGAGCAGCAGGAGTAAGTTTCACCACATGGCAACACTAGCACCATTGTTTTCACTCAATTGAAGCACTACCAGACAAAGCCATTGCAGATATATATCAAGGAAGGAAGGTTAGTGCCTTCTTCATTTTATAAAGTACACTCTCATATTGAATTAAAAGCCTATGCTCTTCTTTTTCTATAATATAACTAAATATATATATAGTCATCTAAACTTTTCTTTAAACAAAAATATATTGGTTCCTAACAAACCGTAATCTAATCAATACCCACAAAACAAGAATCATCCTTCTGAGGTCTGTCATTAGTGATGTGAAAGCAAAACTCATAAGCTTAACTTGTCCTTTCTGTGCTCTTCTTAATTGATAATAATCATATGATATGGATCAGTTTTAACTTCTCTGCACTCTCTCTCTCTCTTCTCTCTTATGTATCACAGGCTATCTTAAATATAAAAGATCAGCTTTTGAGGTGGAAATCAGAAGAGACCCACCTAAACAAACGAGAAGGAATAAAAGAGGCATTTACTTAATCAGGTTAAGAGCTGTTCCTCCTCCTCATTCCTTTAATACTCTTCTTCCTCCTCCAATCCCCTCACTCTCTTTAAAATTGTTGCAGCCTTTTCTTCCTCTCTCATTGTATTGAAAGGTAAAACCCAACTGGATTTTCTTTGTCATTTTTTCCCCCCTAAAGATAAGGACAAAACAAAAAGGAGTATCACAACTGTCACCAAAAAAAAAAAAAAGACAGAAATTTCCTTAGAATTAAAAGAATAAAACGTATATTGTTTGAATATAAATTGTCTTGATTGCGTTTCCTGTTTCTCTGGCGTCACCTTAAAAATGTTCTTCAATGGAGGCCCTCTTGGTGACAGCTAGCAAATTCAAGTGTGTATATCAGTCCATATTACAAAAGGGTTGTTTTGTTTTGACTTTTGACTCATCTTTTGAGTAATGTAAACAAAGATATATTAGCTTTGGGCTTGAAGACATTATGGTTTCATTAAAAAAATAATTTTGAAAGGGGTGGTGGTACTAAAGTGGGTCTCATGAATATTGGAGAGATGTGTGTGTTAGGATTTATTAGAGTTTGTACAAATCGTTAATGGCTGAGAAAAATGGAGTTGGACTCATTGGATTTCTCATGTGGGTCTCTTTCTATCAATTGCCCTACGTGTGTGTGTGACTGTGGAATGTCATTGTACGTCACTATTATTGTCACCGATTCATTTATTTGTAGGTTTAAATTTGATAAGTCACAGATTTTTTAAAGCATCATCAGACACTGGCTTGGCCTAATTGTCTAATTGATAACTTTGGTTGGCAAGTCTCTGGTTATATATATATATATATTTGATTACTAGTGCATGTTGAACTAATTGTGAAGATTTATGGTGTTATATCTCAAAGTCAATTGATAACAAGTGAATAAGATAAAAGGTTTGTTTTGTTGTTGGTAAATTTTAATCACTAGGACAACAAAATTGAATTAGATGGATAAGTTTGATAGATTGGTTGAACCAAATCATGTCTCTTGTTGTTTTCTACAAAGCTTAAAGAAAGTGGTGTGTCCTTTAGCACCTAAGTCTTTTTTATATTTTGTTATGGAAAACAATTTATTTTTATACGAATTTCATAAATAATAAAACATTCCCTAGTGTATTATGTCGTAAATACAACAATTAAGTATATATTTTGTATAAAATTATATCGAGATTCAGTATATATTGTAAATTAATTTATAGTACTATGTTGATTTTGGGAAGATCATATCACTTTATAGACATTGATATTTTTATTTGTAAAATAAAAAAAAGTCACATAGATCGAAGATGATTCTCTAATTTCCTCCCACTCGTTGTTCTCCTTTCCAATTTCCATTTTTCTTCATCTCTTTCTTTTTCTTTAACCACGCATAAAAAAAAACATCGCTACACATCACACAAATAAATGTTTATTTTTCTCATTTATTTTTTCTTATATTCGTATCCGTGGTCTCCACCGCCAAACTACAACTATCTCCCTTCTCCAAAACAAATAATTTCTATGTCATGTTGTTGGCTCATCCATCCAAAGCTCCATAGAATCTGACGAAGTTGCTCTTTACGCCTACATAACCACCGTTGTCAAATTCTATATTTTCGTCTTTCGCTAAATGAATACCTTTTCGTCTTTCACGATGAAAGCAACTTTTTCTAGTTCTCTTATATCTCGAAGTATCTCTGCTCCAAATGCAATTTCTCTAATGTCAATTCGATAATTTGATGAAGGATAAAGAAAATGATTTGGTATTGTCATCTTAATACATAAATAAATGGACTCTTCATATTTTTCAAATATTTAGACCCATTAATTTAATGTTGTAGACACATATCACCTCCAAAAATTCATTGATATTATTGACGTGACAATCTATTAGAGAGAGTTTATATGATTTGTTTGTTTACTATGGTTTTTACATTGAAAGTGTAATTTTTCAAACGATCCACAATCTTAATTTACCATCTTAATAATAATCTTTTTTTATTAAATGCGACATGTAAACATAAGTGTTTGTGTTTGCTGTTCGCATTTACGTTTTGTAGATATAATTTTTTTTAATTTGCGAATCTTTTTAATATTCTTTCTACGCATTAAACGTAAACACAGAAATCGACTGACCTTACTCATATATTCCATTTTGTTGTTTATATCTTCCACCCATAAACGTAAACACAGAAATCGTCTGGCCTTACTCATATATGTATTTGTGTGTGTATCTCTCTTTTGAGAACAATCTTTCATTTGAATTATACACATCCCTGCACTTGTGGTTCTGGTTACTTACCATATTGGATAAACATCTCACCATTTGGTCCATTCCACTCAATTTCTCTGTCCAACTTTTTCCTAAGATCAGTATGGTTTCCAAAAGTTAAATATTTGATTAGGGAAATGGAACTTAAAACTTTCCCGTGTCGATTTCCTAAGATTCTCAAATATGCCCTTTATCCTCAGCCACATCATTCATGTTACTAACAAAATCCACTCTTATTATAAGTTTCTAAACAAAACTAAAACACGGAATCATCGCAGACGACTATTTATGTGGTGTTGTGGTGTAAGTTAGTAAATTACAAATGAGTTGAGTTTGTTGGATTAAGCTTGAAATAACTTGTGATAGAAGTAATCCTATCTAATCCTAGGAGATTTAGGATTATGACCATTCCTATGTGACTTAGGAATAGGTTTTCTATTTTAGGAGTTCTATTAGAATTAGGATTTATGGTTTTATGTTTACTATATAAGGAGATGGTGGGTTGTGCCATTACTTATGAGTTTGAGAGTTTGTGAGCTTTAGTTTTTATTGAGGAGTTTCTTTTCTAAAGCAATAAAGATTGAGTTTGATCTTAAAGTTCTTGATCTCTTAAGTTCTATAATTATATAATTGGTATCAGAGCTATAGTGTTTGCGAACCTATAGTTGCCGAAATCAAAACATGGGAGATATCGTTGCAGCAAAGACGGTGGAGAGTAGTCCATCAGCGAGTCCATCATCTATCCATTGTCCAATGTTGAGTAGTACAAACTACACGGTGTGGGCAATCAAGATGACGATGGCTCTTAAAGTCCATCGAGTTTGGGAAGCCATCGAACCAGGGACGGATGACATAGATAAAAATAATATGGCGACTGCGCTCCTATTCCAATCAATACCGGAAACTCTTACCTTGCAGATCGGAGCACTCGACACATCCAAGGCAGTTTGGGAGGCAATTAAAGCTCGGTATGTCGGAGCAGACAGAGTCCGGGAAGCACGACTCCAAACCTTGATGACCGAGTTCGATAGGTTGAAGATGAAGGACACGGAAACAATTGATGATTTCTCGGGAAAACTAACAGAAATTGTCTCAAAATCCGCTGCCCTAGGAGAAAGTATTGCAGAATCAAAATTGGTCAAAAAATTCCTAAGTAGCGTGCCGAAGAAGAAATACATTCATATCGTTGCTTCTCTCGAGCAAGTATTAGATTTAAAAAATACCACCTTTGAAGACATAGTGGGTCGCTTGAAAGCTTATGAGGAGAGGATTTGTGACGATGAAGAAACACAAGAAGAACCAAGTAAACTTATGTTTACAAACATGGAGTCACAATCACAACCAACATGGACTAATCATAACTTTCAAAGAGGCGGCAGAGGGCGAGGGCGTGGCGGAAGGTTCTACGCCCAAGGTGGTCGAGGTCGCGGACAACAACAAAATTATAATTATAGACAAGGAAGAAACTTGTCTAGAATTATATGTTATAGATGCGATAAAACTGGGCACTTTGCACAAGACTGTCCCGATCGGTTACTTAAATTACAAGAAACTCAAGAAGACAAAGAAATTGATACACAAGAAGCAGACGAGCTGATGATGCATGAAGTAGTGTTCTTAAATGAGAAAAATGTCGTACCAAACAATTACGAGACAAGTGCCGAAGATGATATGTGGTATCTCGACAACGGAGCTAGCAACCATATGACCGGAAATCATATGTATTTTTCAAAAATAGATAAAGCTATCACAGGAAAGGTAAGATTTGGCGATGACTCGAGAATAGATATTAAAGGCAAAGGTTCAATTTCTTTCATCGATAAGAATGGGGAACAAAGAGTTATGACCGATGTCTACTTCATCCCAGAATTAAAAAGTAACATAATCAGCCTTGGACAAGCAACGGAATCCGGATGTGATGTTAGAATAAAGAAGATTACCTAACCTTACATGATCGAGACGGCAAGCTATTGGTTAAGGCGAAAAGATCAAAGAACAGATTATACAAGGTACGCATGGGATTAAATAACAACATGTGCTTACAAATAAAAACAATGAGTGACTCGGCAAGATGGCATGCAAGATTGGGGCATATAAATACCGAGAATATGAGATCAATGTTTCAAAGAGGATTGGTAGTTGGTGTTCCGAGTATAACCATTGAGAAGGAGCTATGTGGATCATGTTTACTCGGAAAACAAACAAGACAGATTTTTCCACAATCCACAACATACCGAGCAACAACTATTTTGGAGCTTGTGCATGGAGATCTTTGCGGCCCCATAACACCAAGTACGCCGGCAAAGAACATGTATATTTTTGTTCTCATCGATGACTACTCAAGATATATGTGGACGTTACTCTTGAAAGAGAAAAGTGAGGCATTCTCAAAGTTTAAAAAATTCAAATCCCTAGTTGAGCTAGAAACTGGAGAAAGGGTTAAAATCTTTAGGACAGACAGGGGAGGTGAGTTTATTTCTCAAGAATTTAACTCGTTCTGCGACGACTCCGGGATTAAACGACACCTAACGGCTCCATACACGCCTCAACATAATGGAGTTGTCGAAAGGCGAAACAAGACTTTGTTGGAGATGACCCGAAGTATATTAAAGTACATGAAACTTCCAAATTTTCTCTGGGGAGAGGCAATAAGACACGTAACATATTTGATAAATAGGGTGGCGACAAGATCACTCAAAGAACATACTCCATACGAAGCCTTGCGACACAAGAAACCAAATATCGAACATATACGAGTCTTCGGATGTATTTCTTTTGCAAGGATCGAAACACCACACCTTAAAAAACTTGATGATCGGTCGAGAATGTTAGTTCACCTAGGAACTGAGCCAGGATCAAAAGCTTATCGCTTATATGATCCGATAAATCGAAAAATTATGGTAAGCCGAGACGTGAAGTTTGATGAATCTCGAGGATGGAATTGGACTTCCGGGGAAAATTCAGCGAGCGATATACCTGGTAACTTCACAGTTACAATTGGAGTTCATGGAAATCATGGGATTTCACATCAAGACACGATGGAAAACGGGGAGAATGGTGATATCGGCGAAAATAGAAACGATGAAGACAAAGAATCCGATGGCGAAGAAAATCACTCCGATGGTGATAAAAATCACACTGATGGTGAAGAAATACACACCCCAATTAACGATGATGGAGCGGGTGGAGAAGCAGAGATCGAAAGAATTCAGCCACGAAGAACCACAAGACAAAGTAAACCGCCAAACTACTTGGAAGATTACATTCTATTGGCAGAAATCGAAAGTGAGCGTCTTCTACTGATGATTAACGAGGAACCTTGGGATTATGAGGAGGCTAAAGAGTCAATAGAACGGGTCAAAGCATGTGAAGAAGAAATCACATCAATAACGAAAAACAAGACGTGGGATTTGGTTAATCTACCTATAGGTGCAAAACCGATTGGTTTAAAATGGGTGTTTAAGGTCAAGAGAAACTCTGATGGTAGCATTAATAAATACAAGGCGAGATTAGTTGCGAAAGGCTATGTTCAAAGGCACGGTATTGATTTCGATGAAGTGTTCGCTCCGGTAGCACGTATAGAGACTATACGATTTATTCTCGCATTGGCAGCATCCTATAGTTGGGAAGTACATCACCTCGACGTAAAGACGGCGTTTCTTCATGGAGACTTGAAAGAAATAGTATTCGTGAGCCAACCGGAAGGATTTGTAACCAAAGGAAGTGAGAACAAAGTTTACAAGTTAAATAAGGCACTCTATGGTCTAAGACAAGCACCAAGGGCTTGGAACAATAAGCTGAATATAATACTCAAGGAATTAAATTTCAGAAAATGCTCCAAGGAACCTTCCTTGTACCGTAAGCAAGAAAAGGAGTTTATACTTCTCGTGGCTGTTTATGTGGATGATCTACTTGTCACAGGATCTTGCCTTAAGGAGATACTCAAATTCAAAGAAGACATGTCGTCCAAGTTTGAGATGAGTGACCTTGGGGTATTAACATATTATCTCGGCATTGAAGTGACTCAAAGTAGCGAAGGAATTATACTTAAACAAGAAAGATATGCGATGAAAATTCTTGAAGAAGCTGAGATGAAAGATTGTAATGCCACTCAAACGCCAATGGACTCTGGTTTGAAACTCACCAAGGCGGAAAAGGATGTAGAAGTTGATGCAACAAAGTATCGAAAGTTAATTGGCTGTCTTCGCTATTTGTTACATACAAGACCGGATTTATCTTATGTCGTGGGTGTTTTGAGTAGGTATATGCAGAGTCCTAAAGAATGTCACGGAGCTGCTATGAAACAAGTACTAAGGTATTTACAAGGATCAACTTCTTTAGGGCTGGTATATTCTTACCATGGGAATCAAGTAACACAAATTCAGCGAGAACGGTTTGCTTCACGATGTGACTTGGTGGGTTACAGCGACAGTAGCCATAACATAGATCCAGATGACGGAAAGAGTACGACCGGACATGTGTTTTATCTCGGAGAAAGTCCAATCACGGAGTGTTCACAAAAGCAAGAGACGGTGGCATTGTCTTCATGTGAAGCTGAGTTTATGGCGGCTACAGAGGCTGCTAAGCAAGCAATTTGGTTACAAGAATTGCTTGGTGAGGTGATGGGATCACCATGTGAGAAGATTGTTCTTCGGATTGATAATAAATCGGCAATTGCTCTCACAAGAAATCCGGTGTTTCACAGCCGTAGTAAACACATACATACTTGGTTTCACTTCATAAGAGAGTGTGTGGAGAATGAACAAGTTGGGGTTGAGCATGTGCCCGGGACTGAGCAAAAGGCGGACATCTTGACAAAACCTCTTGGGAGAATCAAGTTCTGCGAGATGAGGAGTCTCATAGGAGTTCAAGATGTTTCAAAATGTGATAAGCTTGAAATAACTTGTGATAGAAGTAATCCTATCTAATCCTAGGAGACTTAAGATTAGGATCATTCCTATGTGACTTAGGAATAGGTTTTCTATTTTAGGAGTTCTAATAGAATTAGGATTTATTTATGGTTTTATGTTTACTATATAAGGAGATGGTGGATTGTGCCATAATTTATGAGTTTGAGAGATTGAGAGTTTGTGAGCTTTAGTTTTTATTGAGGAGTCTCTTTTCTAAAGCAATAAAGATTGAGTTTGATCTTAAAGTTCTTGATCTCTTAAGTTCTATAATTCTATAGAGTTGGACTAAGGACAGGTTAAAGACGACAACTAATCGTATGTTAGAGCTTAATTAGATTAGCCCTTCTATATGTGGCGTCATAATTAACCAAACTTGGCGGGTTTAATGTAAAAAGAAACAATTAAAAAGAGATTTGATAGGAGAAAAGAGAAGTTGTCGGCTCCCTCCTGGCGAAATCATATTTGTAAATTTGTTAGTAATAATCACAATCCGACGTTCTTTGTTTACGTATTTTCACCAACCAATTCAATCTTTATTTTTCTTCCTTTTAAAAATTAAATTAAATTATTACTACTTGCTTCCAAATTCCAATATCCAAGAAACAAAACAATTTCATTTCACCAACTCTATCAAAACTTTATATGGAATAATTAGTCATTGGGACAAATACGCTCTCGGAGACATCGGTGGCCAAGTATCAATGTACCAAGAATTGCATAAAGATGTCAATATAAAAAGACTTTTTATCAATGAGAATTGAAGCGCGCTGAGTTAAACCGATGTCTGTCCAACGGTTTATTCGGTTCGAACAAGTTTGATCCCGGTTTACTCTTTTTCTTTGTGATGTCTGACTTGGAGAATCACGTTATAGCCTTTCTTAATTTATTTTCTCTTGCAAAAGTAAAGTCAAGTGGATACTCTCCTTTTTTTTCCCCCATTTTAGGGGTTTGACGAAGACGAAGAAGTGATAAACAGAATAATGTTACAGAATAAAGTCAAGTGGATTCTCTCTTTTTTGCAGGATCTCTACTACTAGATGGATCTGAATCTCTTGAATTGGGACTGGGATCAAGAATCTTACCCAGCTTCTTCTGATTTATGGGTCCTCATCTTCTTTGCTCCCTTCTTCTTTTTTCTTCGATTAATTCTAGACAAATCCATATTCGAGGTAAGTAAACAAGTATGTTTCTGTTTCTTTTCTAATCTCTTAGTATTAATTATGACTTGGGAAGCAAGTAATCTCTCATGAGAAACCAATCTGAGAGATTTACATTTACATCATAGAGATTCGCTAGAAGGGTGATATTCCCTAGAGGACACTGTGCTGATTCAAACGAGAGAAGAAAGAGGATAGTGAAATTCAAAGAATCAGCTTGGAAATGCATGTGCTCTCTGTCTCTAGAAGCGCTTGTTATCCACGTCACTTATAAAGAGCCTTGGTTTAAAGACACAAGATGCTTCTGGTTAGGACCAGGAGACCAGATATGGCCCGACCAAAAGATAAAGTAAGAATAATCTTAACTTTAATACTTATGAGCTATGTGGGACGCAAGAAAATGTCTAGTATGCCGCAAGCCCTAATTTCTTCTGAGTATATTACCGGCATTTTCGCAGGTTGAAAATGAAGGGAATGTATATGTTTGTCGGCGGGTTGAATGTATATTCTTTTTTTGCTTTGTTCTTTTGGGAAACAAGACGATCTGATTTCAAAGTCATGTTAGTTCATCACATTGTAACTTCATTCCTCATCATCTTGTCTTACGTTTTCAGGTAACTCCTACAGTCCTACTAACTAAAAGATATCAAAGACCAACATTTCTGACTCCACCAGACTCTTATAACTTAATTTAACTTCCTCTTCTTTATCCTTCTTTACTAGATTTTCGCGTATAGGTTCTGTAATATTGGCTCTTCATGAAATCAGCGACGTGTTTCTAGAGATAGGCAAGATGTGCAAATACAGCTGCGCCGAAGCCATGACTAGCGTCTCCTTCGTCCTATTTTTCTTGTCGTGGACCGCTCTGCGACTTATCTATTATCCTTTTTGGATCCTGTGGAGCACCAGGTCCGTACTCTAAACCCTAAAATCTATAACTACATAAATTATAATGCGATGTAATTGAATCTTTATGTTTTTTGGTCTATCTCTACGTATATATGGACCTATATGCAGCTACGAATCAATAAAAGTAAAATTGGAGTGGGACAAGAAGCATTTGATGGAAACTGGACTGCCTACTACAGTGTACTATGTCTTCAACACACTTCTCTCTTGCTTACAGATTCTTCACATCTACTGGTGGGTCTTGATATGTCGTGTGTTCATCAGCCAAATCCATGCCAAAGGAAAAATCGCTAGAGACATCCGTTCTGGTTAGATTTTTATTTTAAAACCAACGAGTACTTAATCTTGCGATATACTATGTAATACATATTTTTTTTCTTAGCCATCTGTTTTCAATTGTTCTTTGTAGATTCTGAAAGTGAAGGTGAAGATGATGATGAACACCAAGATTGATTGTCTTGTCCAATATCAAATTCTAGCATCAGTGATGTCGACGTGTTATATACGGTCACCGGATAAAAACCATTGTCTTGTGAATAACGTGACCAAATCTTTTTTAGTTTCAGTGAGTTTTGACTTTTGAGAATGCATGGCAATAGAGAATTAAGAAAAAAGTGCAAAAATGACACGATGAGAAATAACAGTGCTTTGGAACCGCCATGTGAGAGGTAGAGACCTCAACAAAACCAGCAACTATATACCACAATCGTTTTCTACTATACCCTCTGATCCCAACACATTTTAATCTTCCTCCTCTCTACCGCAAAGGAATTAGTGATGATCCATTTGACCCGCTGTGTTTAGTATGCATCGTCACGCTCAACACAAAAGAAGAATATGAACTCCACACACTGTCTAAGTCTAGCGACGAATGGCTTAGCTATTCTTTCCACCCGTATGTGCAAACCATTACCACAATATCCAAAGTCATTTTATATGGTAGAAAAAAATATGAGATTATTGAATGGAGAAATATAGGACATAATAACACTAATAAAAACTTACGCAAAGAGAGAAAAGACAGTGAGGAATCCTCTTTTGGCTTTGGCGATTAAAAAATCTTAGTCGTGCAATTTGTGTGCAGATTTGTGTTTGGATTTGGTCGGTCCGGTTAAAATACATACTTCAAAAAACTTCAAAAAAATGCTCTTAATAAATTCTCTTTTTTTTTTCTTGGTTTACCAATGAACATGGTGTTGCCATATATGAATAAGAAGATAAGCAAACAAGTATCAATGTGATGACGCTCACGCTCACATTTTTAGACTTTTATATTCATGAACATGATGTTCTGGGCGAATCCCCTAATGGATGTTTGCTATACAAGTTCAACGATCAGTCTGAGATGAGGGTGTGGAAGCTTGGGAATGTGAACAATGTGCATGGATGGATGCCAATGTATAGGCTGTCTTTCGAGCATATGTGGATGATGAGCCAAGTGGATAATTACACCAATATGTTGGTTAAGAGTCGGTTATTGTAAGAATCAGTTTGTTGGTTTAAGGTCGGTTATTGTACAAGCACCTATGCAATTTTATTACCATCATTCCGTTACGGTATTCTCAATCTTTCTAGAACCCTAAATAATAATTGCATTTTGGATTAGGTCCCTATAAAATTCTCATTTTCTAATTTTTCTATAGAATTTGTTTTTGTCAATCCTCTCAAATTAGTACCAAATAACTTGACATTGCATCACCAAGGTGAGTTCGGGAGTGGTGCAGGTTATGAATCTCTCGTTTCTCATTTTCAACTTGGGTTCGACTCACCGAGAACGACACTTGATCATGCCCTCCAAGTTATCTCCAATAGTTTATACATCTATGGATTGTGTAGTTTTCGCTCCACTCTCTACTTCTTCTTCCGCTTTACGACCTGGGGTTTTGCAGGAAAGATGGCAATCAGTCACATATCATCACATTAATCTTAGCAATCAGGTTCTTCAATCAATGTTACTGTACATGGCTCTTGTTTTCGATGCTTTTCTTAGTCGTGAATTGTGATCATGGCGATTGGTGCTTCGATACAGACACATAAGCAAACAGAGGAGGAATACAGTAGGGAAGTGCATGAGTTACAAGTTTAGTTAGCTTTTTCTAGAGAAACACATGAGGCCGCCGAGACAGTGCCGGCTTAAATAGGGGGCAAGGGGGCGATCGCCCCAGGGCCCATGCTATTATTATTATTTTTATTTTTTTGGTTTAGATATTTTATTGCTCAGGGTCCCAAAATTTTTTTTATTGCCCCGAAGATCCTGAAATGTTTTTTATTGCCCAGGGACCCCAAAATTTTTTTTTCTTTCCCATGGGCCCCGAAAAGTATTGAGCCGGAGCTGCGCCGAGAGGAAGGTTTGGAAGATTCTTCTGGAGTTAGTGAAAGTTTAATTAATTTGCAGGTGAGTTACCTCCAGAACGACTATAGTTTGATGGAATAATACAACTGAGATATTTCCATATATCATTTAGTATTTATCTTCTATTTATTAATTATTCTGATTTAATTTAATGGTTTTTTAGAGTTTTGAGATTTCTTTATAAATATGTTTTTTAAGCCTTTATATGCCAATTTATTATTTAATTAATTAATAAAATTGAGAATTCTCTTGTTTTTTTGTTTTTTTTTGTTAAATTATTTCGACGATTTAACAATGTTAAGAAGATTGTTTTCTGAAGTATTTAAGTTGGCTGAGTTAATATTATCGAGATGATTTTCTTGTAAAATACAAAAATATTTTTGGTAAGCAAACCTAATACCTTTTGTTTTAGATGCCACAATTAAGTTAACCAAACCTAATACCTTTTGTTTCTTTTTTTTTTATCAACCAAAAAAAACTAATGAATTAATATAGTCCTCGGCTTAAATTATAACTTTGACCACAAGCCCGATGTTAAAAATAAAATATTTGACCACAAGCCCAAACATCTTCTTCTTGGGCTCGAGGATGGCCCTGCAGATGAATATACACACAATATACAAACCTCTATAATCTTGGAAAAAAAAATGAGATTCTAGGATTTTTTTTAAGTAAGAACAATTAGGCTTTTTCTAAGTTAAAACAGTTAGAAGTATATATATGAAACAAATACGATATTAGAAAATTTAGGAAGTATAATTATAATCTATATCATATATATTTTTTACTTCCATCTATTTCATATATATATAAGGGTAATCTTAAGATTATGAAAATATAAAAGATAATTTAGGTGAAGTTATATTATTTTTATTTTTTGCTAATGATGAAGTAATGTTTGCTAGGTTTATTTTGACCTTTTTCTCGTCGGCGAGAATAATTTTGTAAAACAAATATTGTAATTTTATATAGTTACCGATTGTTGGACGAAAAAAAAGAAATATGTTATCATAATAACAATATTCAACCTAAAGAAAACAATGATTAGAAATTTAGACTTAAATCATCTCCAACCCTACTCTATTTTCTACTCTATACTCTATTTTAAAGCAAAATCTTCTCCAACATCACTCTATTTTCAACTCTAAAATAGAGTAACTCTATTTTTTATTCTATATTTGGAGTAACTCTATTTCTTACTCTATTTTAGAATTGAACTTTTTTTATTTATCAAATGATCATTTTAATTTTAAATCATTATATTTATGACTAACTTTTTATGTTAATTGATAATTTGTGGGAGAAGTACACTAATTGTGATGCTTATAAAAAAATGTATTAGTTGTTTGTTTTTCAATTTATGTGGTGTAATGAAATTTATAATTAATAGAATTTTAAAAATATAATTATGTTGAACTATTGATAAAAAATAATATACATAGAAGAATTTTAACTTTTTTATAAGTAAAAGGTCTTATAAGCAATTAATAGATATAATATATTTGAATTATTTATTTTTATAGTGAAATATAGAAGTGACCATTAGAGTAAACATTTTTCTATTTATAGAGAATTCTATATTTAAAATGAAATATAGAGACAACTTGGAGATGCTCTTAAGGTCCCATGAAGACATGAACGGCTTACCGTTTTCTACTTGTAACTCTTTAATCTGGGAAATGCCGAAAGTGAGTAGTCGTATAATATGTTTATGTCTGTCCTATTTAATTATATGCTTCACTTTTATGATATTTAGTTTTGTATTATCGCATTTGCTTCACATTAGTCCACAAGAAACAAACTGCACATTTATGATGATTAAATACAAATTAATAAAACGGGTTTCCACTAATTATTTAGAGCAGTGGGACCCACGCGAAAAACAAATGAACTTACTCGTGATAAATTTAGCGACTCTGAGGGTCGTGAAGAAGGAAGGCATTTAAGTGTACGAACTACGAAGTCAGAGAACTAAAGTGCACACAACATGTGGATCCTCGTCACTCTGAGGGTCGTGAAGAAGGAATCCTCGTGACAAAAAGTTATAAATAAGCCTACTCCCTAATTCTTGTTTTTTTTTTTTTTTTTTTCTCTTTCTTCCGCCTATATTAAGCCGTATTAAGTATTTCACCATTTTAATTACAGATATTATCTGGGCAAATAAACAAAAATTAGATTGATTATATTCGATTTTTCTTCAGATTTATAGATACAAAATATCATGAAAATATGCAGTAACAAGGGGCAATTAGCCCAATATTCATATATGTACTGAATATTATATTTATAGCACACTAAATTTCAAAATAAAAAAACTAACCATTTCGCTTATGAACGGACAAAATTATACTTATAAATGTGTGTGGCTAAAAAAACGAGGCGTTGTTGTATTGTTTACAAACGTCGAAGATAGTATTTCTATTTTTTTTGGTTCTAAATAGAACAATTAAAATAGACCGCCAAACAAATAGAAATACCGTTCAGAAAGAAACGATATGGAATAGAACGAAAGAAAATATATAGTGTAGATATTTGCATATTCATTTTCTTAGAGATATATGTTAGTAACTTGAAAGTAAATGAGATATAAAGGGAAACACCTATTTAATAACAGAATTCCAAATTTTATGAGTTATAGATAGAGTGAATTTAGTACATTACATAGAAATAGAACTACTATATTGATGAGTCTATGAGGTGTTTTGATGAGTCAATAAAATAACTAAGATTGCATTCTATATGATTGTGTTCTATATAAAAGTTTTATACGAGGGTGTTCTATATAGAAATCATATATGATGTTGTTCTATATATAACAGTATTGTCTTATTTTATTGTATATTCATTTCTTTAAAAATATAACATTTCATATTCAGAAAAAATCTATGTTTGAAAAAATATAAATTCTGAACTTGAATAACTGTTTTGAAAAAGATTGAAACAAATAAAAATGAAGGAGGGAAATAATATTTGAATTTAGGAAAAAAAAACAAAAAAGAGAGCCACGTCACCTTGCTTCATGCGCGTGAGAAGTGAGGGGTAATATAGAATATATTTCATAAATATTTATGACCAAATTTGTTTATGGTTACTCAGTTAATTTTCTTTTCTTTTTGGTTATCTAGTGTAATTCCCCTAGTAACAAAACACGTCAGTTTTATGATGCCAAACAAAACACATCAGTTTTATGATGTCAAAAAAAAAAGGGAGTTAGTTTTATTTCATAAACAATACAGTATTTCCAAAATTAATGCCGTTATTATACATCAACAACTAGGATTCAACCCGCGCTAATTATATAGCGCGGAGTAATTTTTGTTTAAAAATTGTTTTGAAATTTAAAAAAAATTGTTTTTATTTGAATTTAAAATATGTTTAATTAATGATTATAAATAGAACTGTCAATCCGGACTAACATGTATACTTAACCCGTTTGCAATAAACTAAAATATTATTCGGGCTAATCCGCAAAAACCTATAATCTTGAAAACATAACTCTAATATGCACCGCTTAATGACTATGATTTTTGTGGCCAGTCCACAAACTCTTACAAAAATCAATTTTGTCGTATCTAACTCTTTATAAAATTAGTAAAATATTTTATAATAATTATAGCGAAAAATATTGCAAGATTTCGAATATATTTTTTCTTTGAATATGTATGGATTCATTATTATTTAATAATATCATAATAATTAAGAAACTAAATAGTAAATAACCTCTTTAATAGGAAATAAATATTTTCCATATTCTCATCAATAATTTTAAAAGACAATTATATCATTTACTATTTCAATTATCTTTTCTTATTTGTAATGACATTTCATGTAATAACTTACAAAACAAAGTTCATTTTCAAAAATGTTTTCTTAAATAATATTATAGAGATACTAATACAACAAACTCCTATGTTTGAATTATTCTGATCATGTTCAATAAACCACAAGTTGTTTATATGTAGTTATAGTTTTTATATAAAACCACAAAATGATACCAATACAATTGCTTTGCCTTTGTTTTCCTCTTGAATTTCACTAATACTCTAATTTTCTAATGAGATATATATTGGGCTTTGTATTATATGGGTTTAAGGAGTCTTAATTATGTCTTAGGTTAAATGTATAATGTTGTATATATCTTGGTGATTGCCGTACATGTGAAAGAGAGAGAGAATTTCTCAGAATCGTGTTTCCTTCGTCTTTTGGTTTTTGTGCGATTCTGACATGGTATCAGAGCCAAGAGGGTTAAGATTTGTGTTTTGATTTTGGGTGTTGTTTTGATTGATAATCTCTCTCAATTTCGATTATGTCTGGTACTGAGAAAGATGGAGTCGCGGAAAGCACTCTTGCTAGCGTGAGAAAGGAAGATGCGGAAAGCACTTCTAGGAAGACGATTAATCCATACGACTTGTCGTCAGGTGATAATCCAGGTGCTATCATCTCTTATGTTCTTTTGAAACATGACAATTATGATGATTGGGCACGCGAATTACGAACTGCTCTTCGTGCAAGGAAGAAGTTCGGTTTTGTTGATGGAACGATTAAGCGTCCTGCTGAGGGTTCATTGCTTATTGAAGATTGGTGGACAAATCAGTCATTGCTGGTTTCATGGATTCGAAACACTATCGATCCGAGTTTACGTCGTGATATCTCACACTTTGAGGTTGCAAAGGAGCTTTGGGATGATATTAAGGAGCAATTTTCTGTTGTTAATGGTCCTAAAATCCAGCAATGGAAAGGCGAGCTCATCACGTGCAAGCAAGGTACTATGACTGTCTCAAGTTACTATGGTCGATTGAAACGATTATGGGAGAATCTTGGAGACTATGAGCAAAGTGGAGCCTGCACTTGTGGTGATTGTCGTTGTGGTTCGAAAGCACGAGAAGCTCGTAAGCGTGAAGATGACAAGGTTCATCAATTCCTTTGGGGATTGGATGAACACCGTTATGGAGCTCTTAAAACGACGTTGCTGTCTAGAGATATGTTGCCTACTTTGAATCAAGTTTACTCAACTGTGCTGCGAGATGAGACAACGAAAACAGCGACACGTGAGAAAGAGCATTATGGAGTGGATGTGAGTTAATGGTTACACAACCACGAGGTCGTGCAGACGGAACATCTCGTGACTTAATTTGTTCTCATTGCGGCAGGAATGGCCATGAGAAAGCGAGGTGTTATCAGTTGATTGGATATCCCGAGAATTGGGGAGAACGTGACGTTGGATCCGGACGTGGTCAAAGTGGATTTGGACGTGTTCAATCTGGTATTGGACGTGGTCGAGGTCGCGGTCGTGGTCGTAGTTCACCTGTACCACGAGCGAATGTTGCTCACGAAGATGGATATGCGGCTGTGAATATATCTGGTGGCTTTAGCAAGGAACAATTGAGGACTTTACAAGCAATGTTCACCACAGGGAAAATCAGCACAACTGAGACATTAACCGGTAAGGATATTTCTGTTTTATGGATTCTCGATACAGGATCGTCAAACCATATGACTTTCAAGCTAGAGGTTCTTACAGATGTTAGAGATATATCCCCTCGTTTCGTTATTTTGGCTGATGGTAGAAAACGTGTTGCTACAAAGATTGGTACAGTAGTGCTTGGGAGATCTCTTCGGTTACACAGAGTTTTATATGTGCAAGACCTTGATGCTGATCTGATTTCTGTTTCTCAAATGAATGATCAGAACGATTGCTTTGCTGAGTTCTATTCTCGTTTCTGTGTCATTCAGGACCGTTCGTTGAAGATGATTGGAGCGGGCCAAAGAGTTGATGGATTGTATTACTTCAGAGCTGTGGAGAATGCTGCTGCAGCTCGTGCTCTGGGACCCAAGACGTTCGATGTATGGCATAGACGCTTGGGACATCCCTCTTCTAAGATAATTAAGTTGCTTCTGCATGTTGTTTTTGATAACGATTTTGGCTTTCATAATAAAGCGTGTGAAATTTGTCTCCGCGCTAAACAAACACGGGATTCTTTTCAGTTGAGTTTGAATAAGACGAATGCAATTTTTGAGATGATTCATTGTGATGTGTGGGGACCATATCGAACTCCGTTTTCGTCCAGAGCTCGTTATTTCTTGACAATTGTTGATAATTTTTCACGTGGGATTTGGCTATTTTTTATGAAAGAAAAAAGTGAAGTGGTACAATATATTCGACAATTTGTGGCTATGGTAGAAAGACAATTTTCAGTTTTGGTTAAAACTGTTCGGAGCGACAATGGCACCGAGTTCATGTGTCTCAGACAGTACTTTCACAATCAAGGCATATTGCACGAGACATCATGTGTGGGTACACCACAGCAGAATGGTCGGGTAGAACGCAAACACCGTCATATTCTCAATGTGGTGCGTGCATTACTTTTCCAAGCCAACCTATCTCTAGAATTTTGGGGAGAGAGTATCCTTACGGCAGCTTTCTTGATTAACCGGACACCGTCTATGATTCTTAATGGAAAGACTCCTTATGAAGTTTTACACGATAAGACGCCTTCGCTGGAAAATTTGAGGGTATTTGGGTGTTTGTGCTTTGTTCATAATCAAGACCACCGTGGAGACAAATTCACTAGTCGAAGTCGTCGGTGTATGTTTGTGGGGTATCCACATGGCCGGAAGGGATGGCGTGTTTTTGATTTAGAAAGGAATGTGTTTTTGGTTTCTCGCGATGTTGTGTTCTCTGAAGATGAGCTCCCATATGCTTTGTTTTCTGAACCAATTACAACGACGAGTCAAGTTCGTCGTACTGATAATGATTGGTTCTTCGGTGATGTTGAGGATAATACTCCTGATGAGGTTGTAGCTACGCAGTCTGAGGATGTCGTAGAGATGATGCTTGCAGAAGTTACACATGCGACAGATGTGTGCAACACAGAACCTGCAGTACACACCGAACCTGCAGAAGTTACACAAAAGACAGATGTGTGTAACACATAACCTGCAGTAGTTGCAGAGGCAGAGAATGAGTCATCCAGCGTTCCTGCATCAGTCACATATGATGTGACGGCTATAAGAGTTGCAGAGAGTGGAGGTACATATGTGATTGAACATGCACCTCTTGGTCGTGGTTATCGGGAAAAGAAAAAATCTGTGAAGCTTGATGGCTTTGTGACAAATTGTGTTACACATGATATTTTGTGTGGTATACATATCGCTCCTTCAACCACCTCGCAGTATCCTCTTGAGAACTTTGTTGATTATGCTAATTTTTCTCCTGCACAGAGTCTTTCTAACCTCCATAACTGCTGATCGAATACCACGTTCATACGCGGAAGCGGTTGCTGATGAACGTTGGTGTGCTGCTATGCAAGAAGAAATCTCTGGACAAGAAAAAAATCATACATGGGATTTGGAGTCACTTCCGCAGGGCAAGAAGGCTATTGGATGTAAGTGGGTGTTTACAATTAAATACCGAGCGGACGGATCCGTCGAAAGGTATAAAGCTAGGTTAGTAGCGCTTGGCAACAGACAAGTGGAAGGTTTGGATTATAAAGATACATTTGCTCCTGTTGCTAAGATGGGAACGGTGCGTACTCTTCTCCAAGTTGTTGTGGCTAAGAGTTGGGAGCTTCACCAAATGGATGTTCATCATGCATTCCTTCATGGTGATCTTGAGGAGGAAGTGTACATGCGTCTTCCACAAGGATTTTGTGGTAGCTCTCATGGAACAGTGTGTCGTCTAAGGAAATATTTGTATGGTCTCAAACAGGCTCCTCGTTGTTGGTTTGCGAAGCTTGGAGCTGCTTTGACACAATATGGATTTCGACAATCCGGTCGGATTATTCACTCTTCACGTTTCAGAAAGGGGATGTGTACTTGGCAGTTTTGGTTTATGTGGATGATCTCATTGTCTCTGGGAATGATGGTTCATGTATTCAACAGTTTAAAAATTACTTGTCTACTTGCTTTCATATGAAGGATCTTGGAGCCTTGAAGTATTTTTTGGGTATTGAAGTTGCCCGTAGTTCGAAGGGTATCTACTTAAGTCAACGTAAGTATGCTCTCGATATTATCTCCGAGGCCGGGTTACTTGGGGCTAAACCGGTAAAATTCCCTCTCGATCAGAATCATAGATTGGCGCTAGCTGATGGTGCTTTGCTTACGGATCCTGAGAGTTATCGTCGACTTGTTGGTCGCTTGGTATATCATGTTATTACTCGTCCGGATCTCACATATGCAGTTCATATTCTTTCACAGTTTCTCAAAGCTCCTCGTCTCGAACATTGGGAAGCTGCAATTCGTGTGGTTCGATATCTTAAAGCGAATCCTGGCCAAGGTATTCTTCTTCGAGCTGATTGCGATTTGCATGTATATGGTTGGTGTGATTCAGACTGGGCTGGTTGCCCTGTGACGCGACGGTCTCTTACGGGGTGGTTTGTTCAGCTTGGCACTTCACCGATTTCTTGGAAGACAAAGAAACAAAAGATTGTCTCACTTTCTTCTGCGGAAGCGGAATATCGGGCTATGAGAATGCTTCTGACCGAGTTGATAAGCATTAAAGCTCTTTTGGCCGATCTTGGTGTGAATCACACACGTCCGATGAGTATGTTTTGTGACAGTCAAGCGGCTCTTCACATCAGTTCTAATCCAGTGTTTCATGAGAGAACCAAACATGTGGAGGTTGACTGTCATTTTGTTCGGGATGCGATCGTTGATGGTACAATTGCGACACAACATGTGTCTACACATTCTCAACTCGCAGAGACATCTTCACCAAAGCCTTGGGGCAAAAGGAGTTTAAAAGTTTTCTCGACAAGTTGGGTGTTCTGGATCTACACACTCCAACTTGAGGGGGGGGGTAATGAGATGTATATTGGGCTTTGTATTGTATGGGCTTAGGAAGTCTTAATTATGTCTTAGGTTAAATGTATAATGTTGTATATATCTTGGTGATTGCCGTACATGTGAAAGAGAGAGAGAATTTCTCATAATCGTGTTTCCTTCGTCTTTTGGTTTTTGTGCGATTCTGACATTTTCCTTTTTAGAATTTCGTATCCAAGTTGTCTAATCTATGTTTCTGAATTTCGTTTCGTAGTTTTCATGATTCTCGTTCATTTATGTTAACTATTCTACTACTGATTCTAACAATTCTACGTATAAGCTCTCATGTCTGATTTTGTACTATATATATTAGAAATCTAATAGCCTCATTTCTGTCAAAATTTTGAGTATTGGTTTATTATTTTGATTTGTGCATCTATGTTATAGAATCCTAGTGGTATCGCGGTTTATCATCCTACTAATCCAGTTGTAAATGTTAGTTTCAGAATCATATTGGAACCAAACCTCGATGATCAAACTTTAAGAACATTTGAAAAGATGTCCTTTGTAATTTAATATTTTATTACAAAAAAAAAAACTCTTTTTACAACCATTTGTGAGACGTAATAGGTTGTTATAGTACTGTTAGAGAGATACATATTATGGTTAAGATTTGATTTTTGGTATTATAGCAATTATGAAACAATGTGATATATAAATGATGATGGTAATAGTGATTTGACCAATGCGATGTATGTATGTATGTGAATATTGTGTACAATTGTTTTTGGATGATACATTAGAATTGAATTATCTTGATGATTTTCGGAGCATATAGTTTCATGTCAAGCAAGGCCTAGACATGAAAATAGGTTCAAACCAAATACATTGGAATCTGTTGAGCACTGTCAGGTTTCGGTAATGTACTCTCTGTTGTGTATCTGGTACTTGGGGTTGTGACACCAATCGTAGATAGTCTTGATTTTGGAGGCACCTTTATAGACTTAGTTATATTTTCTGCTCCATAAGAGTCGTAGTTTTCTTGTTCAGTAGGAGGGTGCTGGCACAAAAATGAGTTTGAGAGAGATGTTTTTGGAAAGAGGTTGTTACCGCTGTGAGGAGCACAAAGCAAGAACTTCCACAAGAAGAATGCTGCCATGATTAAGGGAGAGTAGATGTTTTACTCGTTATATCTTAAACCATGTTAGATGAGATGTGATTTCTATCTATTGTCTTCTTAATTATATTTAATAAACTATTTTTGAAGGCGAGGATTAGTGGTCGGTTTGAAAGAACCGACTGATATCTCGTTAAATCGTTATGTCGTTCCATTTATCTATATGCTTTTAAATCGCTTCCGTGAAATCGAATTATCAAATCTAGTCTTTTAGAAATTTCATTGTCCAATAAGAGAGTCAAAAGATATGGTGATTTCCGTTGGATACTGTAGTAATGGTTTGCACATTGATACTTGAATTCAATATTAATTATGTATATATATTTTTGTCAACAGATGTAGATAAATTCAATATAAATCAGTAAACCTAGGGCTTGATTGATATAACGGATAGTAAAGTAGTAGTACTAAGCAGCAGAAGCAGTATGCTGCTGAAGTTGTATGTTCTCATTAATGTAGCGATTAGCAGAGTTGTGAAAGATTATATATAAAATTATTTAATATATTTATTCGTAAGCACTATATTTATAGTTATATTTATAATATAATTTTTTCATATTTCAATTGTATTTATTATATTATATTTTTATTTAAATTTTATTTGAAAATTTATAAAAAATGGTAAATATTGGTTTTAAAAGTATAAAATTTACACTTTAATATAAATATAATTTTTTGATATTATTTAACAAAATAAATTAGTTATATAAAATTAATTTATTTTTTTTGATATTTTATAGGTTAATGTTCTACCAAAAGCTTCATATGAAAACATAGAGGGAGGAATATTTGCAGAGCATCTACAGTTTCTAAATGCTTTCCTAAATGCTTTATTGATTGGTTGATAAATGGTTTAATGTTTTTTTAAATGCTCTACCAATCAAGATCCTATTAATTTTGTATTTTGTTTATTCATACTAATTTGGGGGATCCTTGGCCGTATGAGCAGATATGAGTAATAAATGTTGGAAGAAGTATCAATTATTGTGGTAGTGAAATGCGTGAGCAAACTGACTAGTATTGATTATTGAGTATTGACCATCCCAAAAATAATGAAAGAGATTCCATAGAAAAGAGGTTTCTATTTTGAGCAAATGAGAATAGGCAACAAAATCTTATAACGAGTACTAAACTACAAAACGTTGTAAAAAACAGTAACTACAATTATAATATTGTCATCTGGTCTTGCCGTGCCCAAAACCAGTAAAACTCTCTCTATTCATAATACTCTATAAAGTTTTTAATCTATAAAATATATTTGTATTGGTGGAAATATCAAATATCTCTTATTTTTATATAATTTGATGACGGTGAAATATCTTTGTATATCATATAAATATTATCCTACTTTTATATTTATATGTTTTTAAATATAAACATAGCATTTTAACTATTTCTCAAAGAACATTAGTCATGCTAAATTTGTTTATAGCTGCAATTAAAATGGGGAAATATATAGAAGAAAACAACGGAAAATACAACAACTAAACAGAATTATATAAGATAAAAAAAACACGATTGTATTCAATTAAATACATGAATTTGTAAAAATTATACAAAATATAAATAAATTAACGTGAATACGCAAAGAACACTTTTAACCTCATTATGTTTCCAACTTGAATTAAAAAATACATACAATTCATTTTCTTCAATTGTATTTTTTTATTTAACAAGTGATAGGTGTATATTTAAAGTTTATCTAAATAGCTAACGAAAACGGAAAAAAAAAGGAGAGAAAAAGAGAGCGAGAGCGAGAGCGAGAGGGAGAGAGGAGAGGCAATCAAAAGGTATTAAATTGGCTCTCTCATTTATTCACTCACTCTATGTTACCTCGTGGGTCGAAATCTTTTCGCCAGATTCTCTAGAAATCGCTCGCCCCGAAAAAGAAGCTCTCAGAAAATATCCGAATCCTTCATAATTCCCCCATTTCTTGTGTCAAAATTGAATTGGGACTGCTCTGCGAAAGTGAGGAGGAGCCCCGATTCGCAGAGATTTTTCTGTGTGAGTGCCACCAGAAATCGTCTTCAAAGTTTTCCATTTTCGTTCCTGGGTGTTTCCTTTCGTCCCTTTTCGCCAATCTGGTCTCTTGATTGTTTTTTTCCTCAGTACATCGGGATTTCACGTTTTGTGATCCCTGCTCGTGAGTGTTGATATGTAACAGTTTGATCGTTTTTTTGGATTCGTTCTTAGCTTTCGCTTGTTTGATTTCCTTGTATGACTTCATTTCGCTGCATTTTGACGATATCCGCTAATTGTTTCTTCTACTATCACTAACGTTCTAGAGTGTTGCGTTATCTAGTCAAGTTGACTCATTCCATGGGTTTAAGTGTAAATGTGAACTGTTCCCTGAAAACGTTCCGTACAATTCAGTCTTATGATGTGTGTTTGGCTCTGTAAGCTTGGTTTCCATGTTGTGAACATTATTATTATTCTGTCTTCTCAATGCAATTTTGCTCTTTTTGCAGGCAGAAATTTTCTGCAATAGTTCATGATGGGTCAAGACATCAATGGGATCGAGTTTCATCAGAAGAGACATGGTCTGTTGAAGGATCAAGTCCAATTGGTTAAGAGAAGGGGCTCGGTTCGGTACGAAATAGTTCCAATTCAAGATCGGTTGTCATTTGAGAAGGGCTTCTTTGCGGTTATCCGTGCGTGCCAATTGCTTTCTCAGAAGAATGATGGGATAATATTGGTTGGTGTTGCTGGTCCTTCTGGTGCCGGAAAGACTGTATTTACTGAGAAGATACTCAACTTTCTGCCAAGTGTTGCTGTCATATCAATGGACAACTATAATGACGCCAGTCGGATTGTTGATGGAAACTTTGATGGTAAAAATTTCATCTTGATATTTTTGTTTCATGAAGGTCTCAGGAGGAACCAAGTCTTATGTATCTATTGAGCTATTGCCAATTTTTTTGAAATATAGATCCACGGTTAACGGATTATGACACATTGCTCAAGAATCTTGAAGATTTGAAGGAAGGAAAGCAGGTTGAGGTTCCTATTTATGATTTTAAGTCCAGCTCTCGTGTTGGATACAGGTAATGGATGACGCGGTTGCACGATTTCCATTTTCTGATTAAATCATCATTTTTGTGCTTCATCTAGACAGTCAATCAATTGGTGTCCATTGTCACAAAAGTTGGATATTACATTCATATCAGCATGGTTAACCACTGTATTCCTTTTGGTTATTCCACTGAAGACCTTGTTTTAACGTCATGTTTTAATTTTCTTAGGACCCTTGATGTCCCAGCTTCTAGGATTGTGATTATCGAAGGAATCTATGCTTTGAGTGAAAAATTGCGACCTTTATTGGATCTTCGTGTGTCTGTTACTGGTGGAGTTCACTTTGACCTTGTTAAACGGGTTCTTCGTGATATACAACGTGCAGGCCAACAGCCAGAGGAGATAATCCATCAGATATCTGAAACAGTTTGTTCGCATTTCTATTATATCTTGCTTCTTGGCTGTTATTGGTTAAGTAAGCTGTTTAAAGTAATAACTTCACTGTTTATGTAGGTGTACCCAATGTACAAAGCTTTCATAGAGCCAGATCTCCAGACTGCTCAAATTAAAATCATTAATAAATTTAACCCCTTCACTGGTTTTCAGAGCCCAACATACATCTTGAAGGTTTGAAAAATGACTGGATTTGTCTGTCCATGTTATAATGAGAAATGCTCTGTAATCTTAGAATTCAATTTCAGGTATCTATTGACTGCGTTTCGTAAACTGAAGTTTTTTTTTGCTGTTGATTTGTTGTAGTCAAGAAAGGATGTATCCGTTGATCAGATCAAGGCGGTCCTTTCTGAAGGACATACAGAGACTAAGGAGGAGACCTATGATATATATCTTCTTCCTCCTGGTGAAGATCTAGAGTCGTGCCAATCATATTTGAGGATGCGGAATAAAGATGGAAAGTACAGCCTCATGTTTGAGGTTTGGCCCTTCAGAGTTTTCTTCCATGTTTTCATCAATATGACTTTTCAAATTCTGAAAAGCTTACAACCTTCTGATTCTGGAATGTTAAGATTGTTTAACATGATGTGGTGAATACTTATGGTTCTGATTTTGATATCCAGGAATGGGTTACGGATAGTCCTTTTGTCATATCCCCAAGGATTACTTTTGAAGTGAGTGTTCGCTTACTTGGTGGGCTTATGGCATTGGGATACACAATAGCAACCATACTTAAAAGGAACAGCCATGTATTTGCTACCGATAAGGTGGTTGTGAAAATCGATTGGCTTGAGCAACTGAATCGTCACTACATGCAGGTTTGTCTATCTAAACTCATTCACCACAATTTGCTTGAAAATTGGTAGCATCTTGGCATAATAACTGTAGAAGAAATTTATATATTTCTGTCATATGGATTTATGATGGCATTCTAGTTCCCAATGAGTATAAAATTTGTTTATCCAGAAAACAATATGACTATAGAATTCTAAATCTGTAATAATCAGGTGCAAGGTAAAGATCGGCAAATTGTACAGAGTACTGCAGAGCAGCTAGGATTGGAAGGATCGTTCATTCCACGCACCTATATTGAACAGATCCAACTGGAAAAACTGATAAATGAAGTAATGGTATGATTTTCTGTTCAGGCTTATGGTTTTTGTTTTTGTTTTTATTACATCTCAATTGGGTTCCTGATAAAAAAAGTCCCATTACAGGCCCTACCAGATGATTTGAAGAACAAGCTTAGCTTAGATGAGGATTTGGTGTCTAGTTCAAGCCCAAAGGAAGCACTCTTACGAGCGTCTGCAGATAGAGTAGCCATGAGAAACAAGAACCTCAAAAGGTACACTTCTTTTGAGGAGTGTATGAGAAAGCTTTGTTAATTCCAATCCATGTGTCCTTAAGTAGTTATGCCATTTGTGATACACAGAGGCATGTCACACTCGTATTCAACCCAAAGAGATAAGAATTTGTCCAAGCTTGCTGGTTATTCTTCAAGCGATAGGAGGTACGAAGAAAGAAATCATGACTCACCAGCAAACGAGGTTCAAATTTGTTCTCTTTCATTTCTTCTTGGCAACTTTAAAGTCTTCGTTTTAACTTAACAGTGCACTTCTTCTGGTTTATGATCTATTTTTAGGGGTTTATGACTCAGCTTTCGGAACAAATATCATCTCTCAATGAGAGAATGGATGAGTTCACAAGCCGGATCGAAGAGCTAAATTCAAAGTTGAACTGCAGCAAAAACTCTCCAACACAGCAGAGCATGACACTCCAAGCTGAAGTCTGCAATGGGTCAGCTCCTACTTCGTATTTCATTTCTGGTCTGGACAATGGCTGTTTGACGAATTCCATAATGCCCCATTCATCATCATCCTCCCAATTAGCCAAGGATTCGCCATTAATGGAAGAGGTAAGTAACCTCACATTTTCTCGTTTATGATTTGGATTTTTATCACATTGCTTTGAAACGAGTTGTTGTTTCTGGTGCAACCAGATATCGACCATTTCACGTGGACAGCGTCAAGTGATGCATCAGTTGGATAATTTGTGCAATCTGATGAGAGAAAGCTCAGCAGAAAGGACACGCCTAGCAAGAGCAGGGAGCAGCAATAGCAGCAGCAGAGGCAGATCAAGCAAAAGCTTCTTCTTGTCCAATGCGGAATCTAAGAGCATTCCTCTCGTGTTAACCTTGGCTCTTTGCAGCATAGGCATTGTAGTGATCAAGAGCTACATTAACAAGCGGCAATAACATCTCTAACCACTATGGCTCTTCTCTTTTTTTTTTTTGTTATTTTGATATTTTTCTCACCGGAGGCATTTTGTGAGCTTCCATGGTTTCTCTACGTGGACGATGACACCAATTCTCTTCCCCTAAATTAGTCGTTCGGAGAGACATTCTCGATTAATTTTATTCAATAAAAGTTCAGTACTTTTTTTAAGCTTAGCAGTCATTTTGCTCCGTTTTTTGTTCAAGACAAGACATGGATGCGACTGAACACAGACAAAGTTAAATACCAAATACAAAAAGCAACTTTATTGGCATAATATGACTCATTCAAAGGAAAAAAACAAAGGTTGTTGAAACGAGACATGTACTTAAGGTAGTAACTTCAGAAGCTTGAAGGTGCTTGGACCACTTTAATCGGCAAAGGTCGTATTTATGCGCATTTAGACGGGGGTTAAAATTTAATGGAAAACATGGTAACATGTTTGTGGATCAAAATTAAATAAATAAAAAATTAATATAATTTACAAAAGTAATTTTTGGTAAAAAACATTGTAACCCCTCGTCTACTTTTTATTTCTCTTACAAATCACATTCTCTTTCCTCTCTTTTCTTACACACTTCCACTTTTTAACCATTATTTAAATAAAAAAAATAAAAAAACTCTTTTAGCTTTTTCTCTGTTTTTCTTTTTACACATTCCACGTTTTCTCATCCAAAAAAAACTTTATTGCTCTTTTTAGCTTTTCTCCTCCCCATACTAAATGAGTAGGTAACTACTTTGTGTGATAGTTCATGTACATGTGTGTGAATATAGTTGACTATTTGCTTCGGTGGTGTTTACTAAATGAGTAGTTAACTACTTTGTGCGATAGTTCCTGTACATGTGTGTGAATGTAGTTAACTATTTGTTTCAGTGGTGTTTACTAAATGAGTAGTTAACTATTTTGTGTGATAGTTCATGTACATGTGTGCGAATGTAGTTGACTAACTGTTAGATCTAGTGATTTAAAGTTGTCGTGATTATAAATTAGTCATCTGGTTTGTTAAAAAAAGAGAAAAATAGTCATTTGTTTTGTACAAAAGAAAGAAAAAATGTTGCAGTTTTTGCAGACCTATGTGCAAAGGTTTTTTCGACATTTTTCTACCCTTTGGACAGTTGACTGCTTTTCTATGGTATATGACTAATTCTTTGGTTCAAACATAATATTCATGCAATTCATCCAAATTTAATTGTCATTTTTCGTCATTTTTTTAATAAAAAAAATTCCAATCACTTATATCCCTTGTAATTTAATTTCCACTTTATTGAGTAAGAAAAAAAATGATGAAAAAATACTCGAATTTTTTAACTACAAAAGCATGAAAAAATAAATTACAAGAGTATCCCATGTAAAATGACGGGTAAAGCAAGAATTAGTAGAGGAGTGCTGGTGAGTGGTGAAAGTGGATCCACGGGATCTTCCTTGGACTGCCAACGTAAAATGATCCTCCACAATACGCTGTCACGCACGTGCTCAATGCATGCATCAAAAGTTCAAAACATTTCGGATTTTTCTTCTTTTCAAAAATAAAATTTAAGTTTGGATCTCAAAACCAACAAATATCGAGAGAGAGAGAGCCATGTAAAACTACCAACTAACATAACACCAAAATTCAAACCAAGAACCGCCAGAGGAACTTTTTCTAAATCATTAGGTACCCAGTCTTCAAAGTGAAAATTGCAATGACAAAACAAATAAACAATATACAACCCATGAATATTGAACAATATAATGCAACCACTTGATCTTACATTGGAATGTTGAATGTTGTTTGTTTCATCATTGAAGGTGATGAGTTGAGTCCATGTACCTAGTTTAACCATTATATATGCATATAGAAACCGATGTTTTGGATTCTCCAACGGAGCTGCAAAAATTAATATAGGTAAGAGATTCTGATTAGCACTGCTCGATTCCCATCATATAGCTTTGTCTAACCAAGCTGGTAATCTCAATGAAGATTTCATTCCAAGTCTTGTGAGGAAGACCGAGTATAGGAGATGCAGCAGCAGCACAAAGAATCCACTGTTTAGCAATAGCTGTTGAAGAATCAAAGGACAGCATTTTCTCAGCTTCTTTGATTTCCCGGCTTACATAGAGAGAAGTGTGATAAAGAGATTGCGTACCACTGTCCCGAATATCATATAAATGAGGCTCATTGAAGGCATTATGTTCAGGCCCATGGCAGTGAAAACATAAGAGAGAGAGGCGTGGATGTTGATTGTGATCTGCAACAACAATGCAGTAACAGTTTTTATTTCTGAAAGAGTTACTCTGGGTGAGAAGAGTTAAAGAGGTTTTTGAGGGAAAGACGCTTACCACAGCAAGAATATTTTCTCTTATTAAGAAGGATGATGTCAGAACATAGCCTATAAGACCCAATGCTCGAACCTGCGTAGGAAAACATGCAATACAAGTAAACAAGGAGTGATAAGTAAATGTTCACTGTTCTGTGTGTAATCTCAGGAAGCAGACATTTCACCATTGTGCACAAGAAAATCGAGAGACGCCAGCTTGCCCCCATCCTGAGAACAGAAGAGCATTGCGAAAAATAAATAGTTGAGATAGTGTTAAGCTGGAGTAATCTACATCCAAAACTTCAGTCATTCTTCAAGTAGTAAAGACAGGAAATTGTAAGATGTTTCTTAGTTAGTGTGGAGCATTTCGAAGTTTTTTGTTGTGGTCGAGAACTAGAAACTGTGCAGGAAAGAGACGAGTGTATGAATTCACATACCTCCACAATGATCCCATCGCAAGCCCCACAAGACCATGAGTAAGCTACAAGAGAAACCCCCAGGCGTTAAGCAATGGTCATGCAATCTTCGTGAAAGGGGAATAATAAGGAAATAAGAATAAGTAGCAGGTTGAAGCATCATAAGATGAAACTCTGCTTGGCAGACTAGTAAAGAGGAGGCTTACAAAATAAGTTAATGCTTTGACCGGACCTGATAATATGAACAACAGCATGACAGTAGCAACCTGAGAGACAAACAAACACCACAAAGACTTGAAGCACATGTCCAACAAAAGAGAGAGAAAAAAAACTTGAATTCTTGAAATTGTATTCATTTTGAAAGAAGAGTGTTCTTTACAAACCATTGTCTTCCTGCCACCTGCAATATTCCATCGTATCGAAGATATCACAATTGGCAGTGAGAAGAAACACCCGAAGTAGTTCTGCATTCAAAGTGTAACTCAGACTCGACATATATAGAAGGAATAACTAGTTATTTCTATGAAACATTTATCAAACTAACGATCAATCACATACAGAACGATGATTCACACACATACTTTGTTTCCAAAGTTAACATCAAACTTCCCTCTATTTTGTAGAATGCAATACATAACCTCAACACTCGATATCCTTACGAGAATCATAGAGGCTAGAGAACTTATGAACTAAAACCTCTGAGATAAGAAGCTAACTTCATAACAAAAGGAGAATAACTCAAACATTAATAAGGCATGGCAATTGGCCAAATATGGAACTCCATAAATAGTAAACTACTAAGAACATCTATTGAGTTTCTAGGCGAATGGCTACAGCTACAAAGCTCAGTGAGGCTTCTCTTCGTCAACTGAATAAAATTCGAAATGGGGGAAAAACCTCAATGGCGAGAGAATTGCTGAGAAAGTAAACGAGGCCGGTGACAGCAGCGAACATGGCGCACTCCACCAATCTCAGCGTTTTCTGGTAAACGACTTCATCTCCCTCCGCCGCTTCTTCTTTATTGACATCCCCTTGATTACTTGAAAACGAAGCTCTGGTGCTGGAGACACTCGAGAGTGCGAAGCAGCTTCGGTTGGAGGTAGAAACGAGAGAGATTCTGGGTCTTTGTGGAGAGAGTGACAACAGAGAAGAGGAAGCAAAGGACTGTGTAGGGACAAAACGGTGAAATTGAGTAATGGTGGACTGGTAATGAATCGTTTTGAGGAGATTCATGGAGGCGAAGAACAAATCCGCCGAGATATCTTCCCACGGCGCGTGCGAGCTTTCTTCTCCGTCTATCTGGATTCTTGAGATAATAACTGTTCGATAGAAATTCTTTGGTTGAATCATACCAATTTAAACCGACCGGTTTGGTAAATCATTTCGATTTTGGCTTTGTTGCTTCTGCCTTCCTCTTTCACCTCTATAAAGGCTCCGACATCAAAATCTAGGAGAGATGGTGACTCCGTCCTGCTTTTCCTCCAGCATCCTATATCAGAGCGAGCGGGAAATTGAAAATTGAGGGAAGCAAGAGAATTTTAAAACTCTTAAGCTCTTGATCCCATCTGGGATTTTGCTCTTGCTCACTCGATTCCTCTCTAAAGTTTATATAGAATCGAAACATGGTGGTCGACCAAGATCAGCAATGGCTGCTCAGCTGCTTGACTGCAAGTCTTGACCCTAACCAGAACGTTCGTTCCTTCGCTGAGGCTTCACTCACTCAGGCCTCTCTTCAACCAGGTCCGTGGCTTAATCGTTTGGGTTACTTTCGGGCACGTTGCTCCTTTGTGTTTTTCTTGATTTGATTCTGCAAACTGGATTTCGGCTAGTTAGAATTTTTCAATTGAAACCACAAGTCCCCTCTGCTAAGCTATTGAAATGAATGTTTGGGGTATGCCCAGACTGTTAATAGCATTTATTGAGAACGATGAACAAGTGAGCATATCCTCGTCTTGTTTCTGGTAGATGAAACAAAAAGATGAAGGTCACCATACTTTCTAGATTTTTGTTCTTGTAGGGTTTGGCAGCGCATTGTGCAGGGTTGCTGCTAACAAAGACCTCTCATTGGGATTGCGCCAAATATCCTTTTTTCATAGCATAGATTTGTTTTCCCCTAAACAATCCAGCAGTCTATCTGGAATTCCTTTTTTGTTCTTAACCTACTGTTACCTAGCTGCCGTCCTGTTAAAGCAGTTCATTAAGAAACACTGGCGAGAGAACGAGGAGGCTTTTGAATATCCTGTTGTCTCAAGTGAGGAAAAGGTACTGTCACTATCTATCCTGTTTTATTGTTTGGGTTTCCTGCTGCGATGGTTTGCATATGCTTATGAAATACTTTTGGTTATGTTATTAGGCTCTTATTCGAGGACTACTTTTGGGCTCACTTGATGACTCTCATAGAAAAATCTGTACGGCCATTAGTATGGACATATCGTCAATTGCCACATATGATTGGCCAGAAGAGTGGCCTGAGTTATTACCCTTTCTCTTGAAGTTGGTTAGCGATCAAAATAACAGTAATGGAGGTATATTTGCATTCAGTTTTGTTGCCTCTAGAGATATTCTTTCTTACCTCTCATTTCCGTACTCTTTCGTGAGAATAGTCAAGCGGTTTCCTTAGGCTGAATTTATCGCCAAATTCAACAGTTCATGGAGCTTTGAGGTGTTTGGCTCTTCTCTCTGGTGACTTGGATGACAAAGAGGTGCCTACACTGGTACCTGTGTTGTTTCCTTGCTTGCATGCAGTCGTATCCTCTCCTCAGGTTTGTATCCTAATATTGATACGATCAGACTTGTGTTGAATCACGTTTTTGGCATGTCAAATTTCGTAAATGAAATTTTTAGTGATGAAGGCTCTTATGAAACTCACTCCTTTGTATTATTTTTCATTTGTGAATGTAGAGCTATGCCAAGTATATGCGAGGAAAAGCCCTTTCAATTCTTTATTCATGTATATCTGTTCTTGGAGCAATGCGTGGTGTGTACAAGGTACTTTCTTTTTACTAATTCTCATTCTATACGTAGATTTTAAATGTGTTTTGCTTCAGCTACTTCTGTTATCAGTTGACATATATAAAGTGTTTATATTCAGACAGAAACTACTACTTTGGTGACTCCTGTACTTAAGGTTTGGATGAATCAGTTTTCACTTATATTGGAACATCCTGTGCAACGTGAGGATCCTGATGATTGGAGTTTAAGAATGGAGGTTCGTCTCATCTTGTGATTGTTGTACTTTTGTTCTCATCAAATGGCTGGAATTGTATAACAGGCCCCTGTCTTTGTGTTGATTTTGTCTGCTCTCATTAGGTCTTGAAGTGCTTGAATCAGTTTGTACAGAATTTCCCATTTCTCATCGAAAGTGAATTGATGGGTATGTTCTCATTTTACCCATGTCTCTTGTTTATTCATACATATGCATCTGAAGTTTCGTTATTGAAACATAATATTCTTGCAGCCATTATGAGGCCATTGTGGCACACATTTGAGTCATCTCTACAAGTGTATCTTCGATCGGCAATTCAAGGTGCTGAAGATTCATATGATGGAAGATATGATTCAGATGGTGAAGAAAAGAGTCTTGACACTTTTATCATCCAGGTAACTTACCATTTTCACTGATCAAGGTTTGCTTTTCTTCAAGGTCTCAATTTCTAAGTTAATCTTTTGGTTAGAGCTGGGGCGTTTTGCTCATAGATTGTTGTATTTTAATGAGTTTGCGGCCTAACTGACACTCGTTTTTGCATATGAGTATCCTTTGTGCAGCTATTTGAGTTTCTGTCAACCATCGTTAGCAGTAGAAGACTTGCAAAGGTTTGGCTGAAACCTTTTCAGTGTTTTCCTTCATTTTCGTCGTATTTTGCTTTGGTTTCTTACCCAAATATTTTTATATCAGGTCATTGCCAGTAATGTCAGAGAATTGGTATATCAAACCGTCGCTTTCCTGCAGGTTACAGAACAACAGGTAAGGATGAATCATGCATCTTCTGCCTACTCAAACATGATAAGATATAGTGGTTATATTTGGTCTTTTGAATCTCTGATGATAACATGAATCTATCTCGGGGAAGCTTTACGAAGCTAGACAGCCTATATATGTATGACTGAGTAATTGTGTTGTTGTGCGGTAGCCTCTTCTCCTTTGCTTAATGTATTTATCTCTTGATATCTCTACGAATAAAAGACAACCAGAAGGCCTATCCCTTTTACCTTAGCTCTAGAACTTTTGTAACTTTTTGTGTATATCCCTTATTTCCTTAGGAGCAATATCTGTTTCCAATGCATATGTTTGTTTCATAGTTTACTGTATCTCACTTTACCAAGTCTCAAACTGGTGGAACCTTTTTAGTCTGTTCTGTTGTTAGTATCTGTATCACGGACTGTTGGGGCAGTACAACTTTTGCTGTGCCTATATATTGTTTGCCATGTGGTGATTTCATCTTGTGGTTTAAATACCGCAAATTAGCTGCTAATATCGTAAAAAGGCTTTATTAAAAGAATCTTTAGCTAGCTCAGATACATGATGTAATATGATGTTGTTTAGCTAGTTGTGTCATCCCTTTCCATTTTATTGGTCTCACAAAGTTGTACAGAATATTTTGTTGTTATTTGTGCTAGCTTCCTATTTGTTTGCTGGCAATAGTTTAATTAGTTTGCGGTTTATATGTCTAACATTGCAGAAAAGACATGTCTTTATTCTTTAACTCACATGTAGCTTCTCTCCAGGTTCATATGTGGTCCATGGATGTAAACCAGTTTGTAGCCGATGAAGATGAAGGTAGCTACAGTTGTCGTATATCAGGTAAGCTGTATCTCACTCTTCTTAAGTCAAATTCATATGCTCATGTCTAGTCAGAGACAAGATTTGGAGGTCATATGCATATCTGTATATGCAAAATTATGAATTTGTAACTATACAATTACCTGCTTCACCACAGGAATACTTTTGTTGGAGGAAGTTGTCAATACTTTTGGTAGGGAAGGGATCAATGCCGTTGTAGATGCTGCTGGAAAACGATTCCAAGAGTCTCAAGGTGAAAAGACAGCTGGTTCTCCGGCCTGGTGGAGGGTAAGTGCACTTAATTTCTTGTATTTCTTGAAAGGTTTGACAAGCCATTATTTCTCTGATGTTTAGACATTGTCACCAATTCTGTGAATATATATATATATCTTTTTCTCCCCCGTTCATGTTTTCTTTTTAACTTTCCACCTTACTTTGATATTGTCCATTTGTTAGATAAGAGAAGCTGCTCTCTTTGCTTTGGCTTCCCTTGCCGATCAACTTGTTGAAGCTGAGGTTCGTGTTGTCCATGGAAATTTAAATACAGAAAGGTTACTTATGCTGGGAAACATGTTATCCTTAATACTATCTTTTCAGGACATGAGAACTGACCCTGCCAATTTAGCTACATTTGTTGAGCAATTGATAATGGAAGATACTGGAATTGGTAGGTACTGTAAGATCGACTGCTCCAACATATTTTTCTCATTTGGTATTCAAATTGTGGTACATGACTGGAACCTTTATTTAACAGGGTATCATGAATGTCCTTTCCTTTATGCCCGCATATTTACAGCAGTTGCTAAGTTCTCCTCTCTGGTAATTTCTGATTTTCTTCTCTCCCTATATAACTTTAGTCTATGAATTGAATCTTTTCACGTTGATTAGATCAACCCTGGAATTCTTGAGCACTTCCTCAATGCTGCTGTTAGAGCTATAAACATGGACGTGTATGTTCCCTACCCTTCTGCTGGTAGTATCTTTATCGTCAGAGATAAATGTTGACTAATAGATACCATTGTAAACAGGCCTCCACCTGTAAAAGTAGGCGCATGTCGGGCACTTTTGCAGCTCCTACCCGATATGAACCGTTCAGTTATTCTGCCTCAAATCATGAATTTATTTTCATCTCTCACTGATCTCCTCCATCAGGTAAATATTTCTACTGATGAATAATTAGAATAGCGCGTTAGTCTATTTTTCTTTTGTGTCACTAGAGGTTTTTGATTCTTTTGTTTAGGCTTCAGATGAAACTTTGATTTTGGTTCTTGAAACTCTTCAACAAGCAATCAAGGCTGGTAAGTAAACATAATTTCTCCTTGTAAATAACTTTCGGAATCTGTTCATGTAATAGTTCTCACCTATTTCTTATTTTCTTTATCATTTTCTAGGCCATGAAGCATCAGCTTCAATAGAGTCTATTATCTCTCCAGTGATTCTTAATGTGTGGGTGGCACATGTTTCAGATCCCTTTATGAGTATCGATATTATTGACGTCCTGGAGGTAAATCTCGTAGTTAGAAATGCAATTTGCATAGTTTGTTTATGTCAAATCTCTTACCACTGCTTATATCATTCGAAAGTGAACAATAAAAATACTATGTCTGCAACTAATGTCTTGCCTATGGCTCTCACGCAGGCAATAAAGAATTCGCCTGGCTGCCTTCATCCACTGACATCAAGGATATTACCATTCATAGGACCAATTTTAAATAAGGTGCTATTCAGAATCATGTTTTCTGTTTACTATTTTCTCTTCCCTAGTTTCCTTTTAAAAGTCATCTCTGTGGTGATAATCAGCCACATCAGCAGCCTGAAGGACTAGCAAGTGGATCCTTGGATCTTTTAACTATGCTTCTGAAGGCAAGTTATACTAGCTGGATTTTCATAGTACGTAAATAATTCTGTGTGCTAAATGGACAGTGTTTCTCGTGTTTTGCTGACTATTTTTCTAGTCATATATAGGGTGCCCCAGGTGATATAGTGAAAACTACATATGACTTTTGCTTTGATGCTGTCATTCGTATCATACTCCACAGTGAGGACCATAGTGAACTACAGGTGATAAAAATTTCCGCATCTAGTTTGCTGCATCGTTATCTATCTAGAAAGAATCACTTATCCCTAGCCTTTTAATTGGTCAGAATGCTACAGAATGTCTGGCAGCTTTTATATCTAGTGGAAGACAAGAGTTGCTCTCTTGGAGTGGTGATCCCGGTTTTACCATGAGAAGTTTGCTTGATGCAGCTTCTAGGTACAATTCTTCACTTACCTTTTTTATTTCACGTCCACCAAAAGCTGAAGGCATACTGTTTTGTGTTTTCTTTTTGCATTTGTTAGTATGTTGTGCATATGTGAATCTGTTGGCAACACGTACGCATGTGAAAAGAAAACAAAGGAAACCAGTGATGAATTGTGCATATACATGGGTAAATCTATTCACCATAAAAGAAGTCTGCATCACCTGCAATTGTTCTGTTCTTTAGAGTAGCGTTCTGAATAAATACTGTGATATCTACATTTCCTGGAATCATTTGATATAGTGTTTTGAGCACCTTGGTTTGTAGGGTCCTCAATGTTTTTCAATTGGTATTGTACTGTCTTTATTTGCAAAATTGATTTCTGACTGTTCGTGCAGGCTTCTCAACCCTGATCTGGAATGTTCTGGATCTCTATTTGCTGGGAAGTATATTCTGCAGCTTATCTTGCACCTTCCGTCAGAGATGGCACCCCATGTCCAGGATCTGGTTGCTGCTCTTGTAAGACGGATGCAGTCTGCTGAAATTTCGGGTTTCAGAAGCTCGTTGCTGCTGATTTTTGCCAGATTGGTATTCTTCACCTTTCAGTTAGATAGTTTTAGCAGATTAATGGTTTCTCTCTTCTTTGTAAGATGCTGTAACCGGAAGCATCTTTTTCCATTGATTTTTGCAGGTCCATATGAGTTTTCCGAACGTGGATCAATTTACCAATCTGCTTGTTAGCGTACCTGCTGAGGGCCATGCAAATTCCTTTGCCTATGTTATGACAGAATGGACTAAACAACAAGGCAAGCATATCTATTCGTGTTATCTAGCTGTATGATTATATTGGTCTACCTGATGCATCATAATAAGGGTTTTTCTGGCCATTTTAACTGATGGTTACTTAAGCATCTATATTCAGGGGAGATACAAGGGGCATATCAAATCAAAGTCACATCTTCAGCTCTGGCCTTGCTACTGTCCACTAGACATTCTGAATTCGCGAAGGTCAATGTCCCAGGCAATCCGATTCAGGTCTTATGCTGTACCTTTCTATATATTTTGATTTATTTTTTTTATTTAAAATCCACTTTACCTCACAGCCTAACAGAAACTTGATTATATCTCTTGTATAGTCCAATGGTGGCATAACCACGCGCTCAAAAGCTAGATCTGCTCCTGAACAATGGACCAGTATCCCTCTACCCATGAAGGCATGTTTTTGTTTGATTCCTTAGTCTAAATGTTCTCAACGTACAAGCTGCAAGTCAGAATACGTATCCTTTGGGGATATACAGTTCAGTATTGACTCATTTTGATGCCCTTTACAGTTCTTAATCGGTTATATCCTCATTTATTTTCTTCATTCTGGTTTATGCTTTCAGAAACTTTACATTCTTTGGCTCTGCAGATACTGGCTTTACTAGCTGATACATTGATTGAAATTCAAGAGCAAGTTTTGGGTTGTGAAGATGAGGTGAATGCTTCCTTGAGCTTTTTTATTTCCTTTCCCGTGTTCGAGTTGATGGGAACTTGAGGCTAATTCTTTTTTTTGTTTGGAGTAGCAGGATAGCGAATGGGAAGAAGTCCATGAAGGAGACGTTGAAGCTGAGAAAGACTTGCTACGTTCAACTGGTGCCTCTCAATCCAGCAAAGCCACATATGACCAACTTGAAGCAATGGCTCGAACTTTCGAGGTCCTTTTTCTCTTTTACCTATATGGTTATACCATTAAACCTTATCTCATCGGTGTTAACCATTGATTCAACAGAACCAAGATGATGATGGTGATGATGACCTACATGTTACCGACCCCCTTAATGAGGTGACCTCTTGTCTTGTGTTCTACATATGTTTTGTATCTGCACCTAATTCTCCAAATCTTGATCTGTTTCACCAAGTCTCTTTCTCTCTGCAACCAACAGATAAATCTTGCAAGTTACCTGGCTGATTTTTTGTTGAAGTTTTCGAGTGGAGACCGGCCTTTGTTTGATAATCTTTGCCAGGTATGGTTTCTATCCTCTGTATAACCTAATAATATACTGCACTTGATATGAACCACTTGGCTTATTTTCCAAAATTTGTAGGGCTTAACACATGCGCAAAGAAACGTGATCCAGACGGTACTGAACCGCTAGGTTTGTTTGATTCTTGGGGATAAAGAAGTGGTAGCATCCCTTTTGTAAGAGTGCCATTTTATACAAAATATTCATGGTATTAAAAAATTATCTTTGGAATTTCTAAGAAAGAAAATCCTCTAGTTTCATGTTTGACTATACAATAAACCCTCAGAAATAACGTTAACTTAAAAAGATTTTAGGTTTTCGGGAGTCCACTCGAAAGTCCAAACTTAAAACGGTCAAACCGAATAAGTTAGAGCTGCTTATGTAATAATGTCTTCTTATTGAGCAGTAAGTCTTGCTTTGACCAACAATTCATACACCTCATACGTTACGGTGAACGAAAGTAGTCGTTAGTCAATCTATCATTCATAGTTTATCTTCATCCGCAACTTAGTGAAACTTGAAGGGCACCTAGACGCACCTCTCTCTATACCGTCGTGTGCTTTGCTCTCCACAAGAAGATTAGGTGATCGAATCCTATCTTCTAAAATTCTGAAAAAGCTTGGATATTACATTTACATTTTAAACGGTTTTCTTCTTTTTGGCCGCCATCCAAACGGATTACTACTTGTGTGGGATCCCGATACACAACAACGTCACCAGATTCCACAACCCATAGTATAGATTGAAGAAAAGCTAGTAGTGGTTGCAAAGATTAATGTCTCAAACTTATGATTTTAATATACGACTGGTGTTAGAAATATTCTAAAATATTTTTGCAAAAATGTGGTTTCAAATAAATATTGAATAAAAATCTAGTATTGTATGGTTTTCTAGATATTTGGCAATTAGTTTTTTGACCAGCTATAAATAATTGGCAATTGTTTTAGTAAAAGTAGATCGTATAGGCTCCATTTTGATAGCCTCATCTGAAATATTAAAAACCTTAGCCCCTAATATTTAATTTTGAATAGTAAATTCTAACTAAAATAGTTTATTTCTTTGAAATGTTGGGTTTGTTTTTTAGACTTTTTTCCTAGTTGTCCTTTAGGATTTGTCCACGGATTTTAAGCCCGTGGAAGTCATTGGGCCGGGCTCTCTTGGTTGCTGACGTCATAACGTACACGGGTAAAGAAACCCGACCCGACCCGACCCGACCCGACCCAACCCAACCCAACCCAGAACAATCAGCTTCTCGCCTGTACTCAAAAAGACTGAAGAAAACAATTCTACTTTCTTCATAGAATCCATCATCACTCTATGGCGGTGACTACTCCAGCTACACGTATTGCCCCGCCGCTGAACCGGCCTTTTCTCCACCGATCGACACTCGCTTCGCTTCACTGCGCCTCTAGGAAATTCCTCTTCCTCACTCCGAGTTCCACGATCGTCGCCGTCCGGTGCGAGAAACCTGTTTCCGACGGTGTTCACTCTATGCAATCCACGAATCCCGCCTCTTCTGTTTCATCTTCTATCGATTTCCTAACCTTGTGCCATCGGCTCAAGGTATGTGTGGAATCATATTAGATTATATCGATTCCGATATCGGAATTACGATTCCTCCTTTGGGTTTTTCTTTTTCGCCTGGCTCGCTGCATGCATTGAGATAAATCATAAAACTACGTTATCGGCTTTTCATTATCTGAGAGTGTCTTTCAATTTTGAAATTTGGAATTCTGCATAGTTATTTTCATGGTCAACATTGTCTATAAGTGAACTTTTTTTGGTGCCCTCTTGTGTAGACAACAAAGAGAAAGGGGTGGATCAATCAGGGGATAAATGGACCTGAATCAATTGCTGATCACATGTACCGTATGGCTCTAATGGCACTGATTACTGATGATCTTACCGGAGTTGACAGAGAAAGGTTAGTGATTGCCTCAAGTGTTTTGAGTTTTTGAGATGAGAGAGAAAGGCTACTGTGGATTGTTACAATGCATTCTGGAAATTCTGGTGTGTACACATATGATTTCTCTAAGTTTGTAATAAACGACATGTAGTGTCTTGGACTTGTTGTGGACTTTAATCTGCCAGAGAGTGGAACTTAGATTATAATGAATATGTTGGGGAAATGAAATGAAAAATGTGAGCAGCTAGTGTTGTGGGATTATTGAATTCAGAATTACAAAAACTGTGCTCTTGTCAAAACCCCCTTTTAGTCTTTAATTGATTGTTTTTGCCGCAAGATTTAGGTATACTTATAAACGTATGTCATTTAGATCACACATGTTCAAAAAGTTGAATGAAAGATAGGATAAGAAGAACACCAGTGAACAATTGATTTTACAGTGAGATTTAGCACTTGGGTTTTCCATCTAGAGAAAAATAAATTCCCCTTCTCATGGCTTATTGGATCTTTCTCCATCTTCCTTATTTTTCTTGGCATCTTAAACAGGTGTATTAAAATGGCAATTGTGCATGACATCGCTGAAGGTAAACACACATTTGATCCTTGTTTTCCAATGTAAGGTTCAGTTTATTTCCTTGTCTTTTCTATGCACCACGAGACCTGATCTCTTCTCCTAGTTAGTAAAGTTCCTTCCAAAAAATACCGGGTGGTTTGGACTTTGGAGGATATACACTTGTCTAGTTTCAAATGCCTTGGTAGGATAGGGTATATAACAGGTGTACTTGGATTCGGTTGTGCAATTGTCATTTTCTGTGGAGACGGAACTAAACATGTGTTAAGAGCTGATTACATTTGGTTTCTTTCTCTCAATGAATTCATGCATCTTCTGCAACTTAAATCCTACAAAGCCTCACCTCTTACTGGCTTCTGAACAGCTATTGTTGGAGACATTACCCCATCTGATGGTGTGCCTAAGGAAGAAAAGAGTAGGAGAGAGAAAGCGGCTTTAAAGGAGATGTGCAAAGTTCTGGGTGGAGGCCTGAGAGGTATATACGGATCTGCTCTTGTCATCTACTTATATTTTGGTTTCCAAAACACTAATTCCTAAGTCAAATGTCAACAAGTGCAGCTGAGGAGATCACAGAACTTTGGCTGGAGTATGAGAACAATGCTTCTTTAGAGGCAAATCTTGTAAAAGACTTTGATAAGGTAAGTGTCGGTTTTGAGTTTGCAAACATCGATGGTTCCTTTTAGCTGTTACAACTTTCACAACACATGTATACACATAGATTTCACTGACTCTTGTCTTTATTGCGGCTCTAAGGTTGAGATGATTCTCCAGGCACTAGAATATGAATCAGGTAAGTCTCAATCTTTATCTTTCTAATCACTTGTGCTTGCCCCTCTTACATCCCAAGAAATCTGACTCGACGTTTGAACATTGTGGCAGAACACGGGAAAGTGCTCGACGAGTTTTTCATATCAACTACAGGTAGAGAACCCATCTCATATGCTATTTCGCTTTACAGTTTTAGACGTAAAGTCAAATCATCTGGTTTCATCAAAATACCTTTGCTCCGATTTCTACTGCAGGCAAGTTTCACACCGAAATCGGAAAGAGCTGGGCCGCTGAGATCAACTCGAGGAGAAAATGTCAATTGACAAACAGACAGAGATAGTAATGCAGTTGCGTCTTACCTTCTGTATCTCCCTCAACTATCAATAGTAGAATCTGCAGAGTAACTCCTAAACTAAGCAGGCTCCTCTTGAACCAAAAGGTACAAGCTTCTGATGAAGTTTTCAATTTTTGTTGTGTAACAAACACAAAGTCGTCGTTTTTAACTTCCCTTTTGGTTGCTAGTTAAGTAGGCATTCTGGTGAACATGAATCTGAATTCAGATATGCTTGTTTCTGAGAAAGTTGGATCAGAGCTTCTTATTAAAATCTTAATTCGAGGTTCGTAATGTAGTCGCAAACCCCTAATTGAAACATATCACATACTCTTGCTGGAAAAAAACAAATGCACTTGTCGGGCCCCACTTAAACGCGTGTGCATGTCATTGTCACTGTTAATATGTAATGAATGTTTAGAAGAGGAGTCAACCGCTACAGATTCTGGAAAGACCTAACTGGAGACACCAAAGTTGTTGCCATGTGTTAAACACTGAACTCTCTCTTCTTCTTCTTCTTCTACAATGATGGCGAAGAAGGCTTTGCACTTCCCTTTTCACTCAGACACTAAGAGCATCCTTATCGGTGATATTTGTGGGTGTCTTCCCGTGTGGGGCCCACAAATTTGCAGAGAACCAGTGTCTCGCGGGGTCTTCCCAAAAATCACCACGTGTCGCGACGTGATTCGTCGCGACATTAAAAAATTAATTTAAAAAAAAAAAAAAAAAAAAAAAAATTCCAGAAAATCCCGTGTGTGTAGGGGTCTCCGATAAAGAGCAATGTGTATGATACAACTAAAGTTATATGAAAGGTTATATTAATATATTTTATTCGACCGACCCACACAATTTTTCGTCAGCAAGATCTCCATTAGCTCTGTTACCACGTTGCTCTAAGAGTGACTAACAAATTGAAATTTTGGTGGATTTTACAATAAATTCTTGTGTTTTTGGTGAATGTTTAAATTTTTTAGGACTGTAGATTATGGAATTTATGCATTACATGTGGTGTGACAAGTTAAATTACAAAAAAAAAAAAAAAAGGTGGTGATAGAAAAGAATAAAAGACAACGAACATAAAGTCAATACTGTATTATATATTGTTACTTTTTCTTCTTTTTGCTTTTGTGTTTTATTGGCATGTAACTGATTTGGACAATGGTCCCAAAGTTCTCAATGTCCCTTTCACAAATTTTAATATCCAACAACGAGTGAACCATTGTTTTCTTGATTTTTAGATCATTTTTCAGCACCAATCGTACATATATTACGTACTAGATAGATATACACTTTGTGAATTATTTACCCATACCACAGATGATACTTTATTTATTTCACTTGCATTATCGTTTCTATCTTAAATTTGTTTACATTTTTTTTATGTCAATATATACTATGTATTAAGTCTATACAAATGCAAATATTAGCGAACTTGAATCAGAATTTTATTATGAAACGATAGTATTTTCGCTGGTCAACGGTGGTCATATCGTATTTTTTGGTGTAAAATAAGTAAGAAATAAGATTTATGTTGACCGTTGATTTGACGTTGCAATAAAGCATTCTTTTAATCTTTATGAGGCACATAATAATAAATATTTAATTGATTTGTCTTAACTTCCTTATGATTTCTCTTAGTTTTCATATCGCTTGTTTGATGCCCAAAATATACTTTGGATTCATCATCCCACTTTTAATTCTTAGTTATTTATTTTTTTCTTTCACAGAAACGGCTTTGATATTTAAAAACTTAAACCAAATTTTGTTTGCAATCTCAATGAGGTGAGAAAAAAACGAGAGAGAGAGAGACAAGTTACTTAGTTTGGCCATTAGCTAGGCTTTAATGGCTAACTTGAGAGTTGGGTTTTGACTAGCAGAGGAATTTTCTCCTTTGTGAATTGTGGTGTTGAAGGAAAAGCTCTTTTACAGATCTGTAGCTGTTTTGCATTTGTCATCAAAATCAGGTAATCTCGGTTATCTGGAATTCGGATTTGGGAAGCATATTCGGTGATCTGGGTTCTCTGCTCTGTGTCGAGTAGGGTTTCAATCTAAAGAATAGCAACAGTGTTGGTAAAGTTTGGTGCTTTTGAGGTTACTGTCATCATCAACTCTCTGGGGATTTTCGGTGAAAAATGGTATTTTGATTTAGATGGCAACACCGGTACAGCCTCCTACGGTGGAGGTGTCACCGTCTCAACCATCGGAGCCTTCGCCTCCCGGTGATAATGCCCCTTCTCCTACGAGAGAACCCATTGATGGCAACTCACCGGAGATCCCAAACCCTCCCTCTCAATCTTCTTCTCCTCCTCCGGCGACTCCATTATCATCACCACCCCCAGAACCTTCTCCCTCACCACCTCCACCGATCGGAGCTCCTCCTCCTAATCCTACAACACCCGACCCGCCAACAAACCCACCACCACTACCTGTGAGCTCTCCACCTCCACCTCCACCTCCAAAACTTGATCCGCCCACCATTTCACCACTACCTGTGAGCTCTCCACCTCCACCTCCACCTCCAAAACTTGATCCGCCCACCATTTCACCACTACCTGTGAGCTCTCCACCTCCACCTCCATCAGTTCAGCCACCGGAAAGCTCTCCTCCACCACCTACATTACATTCACCTCCACCTCCGCCATCATTTCCTCCTCCACGTCCTTTCCCTTCCCCACCAGCCTCAGAACATCCTGCTCGTTCACCTCCTCCTCCACGAGATACAGAACCTCCTGCTCCTTCACCTCCTCCTCCACGAGTTTCAGAAAGTCCTCCTCCTCCTCCTGACAAACCTCCTCCTCCTCCGGATTCTAAACGTCATGCTCACTCACCTCCTCCTCCTCCACGGGATTCAAAACATACTGAGCAATCTCCTCCTCCTCCACCAGAGGAAATTCCCCCACCTCCCAAGCCAAATCCAGCTCCCTTACCTTCTAATTCTTCTTCATCGCCCTCACCACCCTTAGTTGCATCACCGCCTTCTCTTCCTCAAAAATCTGTACCAGGCTCAGATAATCCATCTCAAAACAACGCTCGACCTACTGTGAAAGATAGTTCCAGCCATTCGGGTATTGGTACAGCGGCTGTCGTGGGTGTAAGTATTGGGGTGGTTCTTGTGCTGCTTAGTCTTATTGGAGTTGTTGTCTGGTGCTTGCAGAGACGAAAAAAGAGGCTTTCTGCCATTCGAGGTGGCTTTGTTATGCCATCTCCTTTGGATTTCTCCCCAAGATCAGGTATGTTTTACACCTAACCGTAATCTCTTCAGTTTCATTAGGAATGATTCTTACATTTGGTTAAGCAAGCATGGTAGAAAGAAGTCTCCTTGTATGTATTGATGGTTCAAATCTTACACTAGGGAATTTGACTTTTAAATATGAGTTTATGGTTATTCAGAGATTAAGATACGTTGTGTTAGACTTCACTATTATGGATATTACGATGCATACTTGTTTATCAGTATTTCTGGATTTTCATCTCCATATCTCTGTTGTCCAGATTCAGCGCTTTTGAAGACACACTCGTCTGCGCCTCTAGTGGGAAATCGATCTAGCAACCGAACATTTGTTTCACAATCAGAACCTGGTGGCTTTGGTCAATCGAAGGAACTGTTCTCATACGAAGAACTTGTCAAAGCAACAAATGGATTCTCGGATGAAAATCTATTGGGTGAAGGCGGGTTTGGTCGAGTATATAAAGGGGTTTTACCAGATGGAAGAGTGGTCGCTGTGAAACAGTTAAAAATAGGTGGAGGACAAGGTGACCGAGAGTTCAAAGCCGAGGTTGAGACCATAAGCAGAGTACATCACCGCCATTTGCTTTCTCTGGTTGGATACTGCATTTCTGAGAACCGGAGATTGCTCATTTATGATTATGTCCCTAACAACAACCTTTACTTCCACCTTCATGGTAAGCGAGATTTTAAGACACACATTCATAAAGATAAACCATTGTTACTTATACTATATTTATATGCTTTCTGTGGTATTTAGCTGCTGGAACTCCGGGTCTGGACTGGGCAACACGTGTCAAAATCGCTGCTGGTGCGGCTCGTGGACTAGCTTATCTTCATGAAGATTGTAAGTTGCTGCGACTCTTCAAAAATATATCGGAAAAAGTTCCCGAATCAAATATGCTTTGATGTTATTGTTATGGTTCTTAAGGGCGTTATTTGAATGATCTTGATGGTAAAATTTGACAGGTCATCCTCGTATCATACACAGGGACATCAAATCATCCAACATTCTTTTAGAGAATAACTTTCACGCTCTGGTATACATTCATCTGCTCTTATGAATTTGCAAGCTGCTGCTAATTAAGATTATGAGTTCTAATTGTATATAATCTCTGAATCTGTAGGTTTCTGACTTTGGCCTTGCAAAGCTAGCTCTCGATTGTAACACACATATTACAACTCGGGTTATGGGAACATTCGGGTAGGTGCTGGTTAAGTCCTATAGAACATTGCTCAGGAGCAGAAATTCTTTCTGTATATTTTGCAATTCCTGCATCTAATAAACTATTGGTACATTATTTCAGCTACATGGCTCCTGAATATGCATCAAGTGGGAAATTAACCGAAAAATCAGATGTGTTCTCCTTCGGGGTTGTTTTACTTGAGTTAGTCACTGGACGTAAGCCCGTGGATACATCACAACCTCTGGGAGATGAGAGCCTTGTTGAATGGGTATGGCATAAATAAGCATTTAAACTTTTGAGAATCGAACTCTTTCTTCAATTCAATGTTTGCGTTGAATGTTTTCAGGCCCGTCCTTTGCTTAGTCATGCCATAGAAACCGAAGAGTTTAAAGCTTTAGCAGATCCCAAGCTGGGAGGAAACTATGTTGGTGCTGAAATGTTTAGAATGATTGAAGCAGCGGCAGCCTGTATTCGCCATTCAGCTTCAAAGAGACCTCGAATGAGTCAGGTACAGACATTTTCTTCAAGAACCTGACTTCATTTCTTCTTTCCAGATCGAATTTAACGTAACAAGGTCTTAATTGAAAACTTTGACAGATTGTGAGAGCTTTCGACAGTCTAGCTGAGGAAGACCTCACCAACGGGATGAGACTAGGCGAAAGCGAGATCATCAACTCAGCTGAGCAGTCTGCAGAAATCAGATTGTTTAGAAGAATGGCTTTTGGCAGCCAAAATTACAGTACAGATTCTTTCACGCATAATATTTACAATAGCAGAGACGAAAACATGTAGATATCAGTAACAAAACTCATCAGAGAGTGATTTTTCCGGGAAAGAGATCTCAAAGCAGAACCTTTTCTTGATTACTCGGAAATGTTTCGAACTTCAAATTTAGGTCCTATGTTTCATCTTTCTCGAAACTAGTGAAGAAACAGGGAGTTTGGAGGATCATGCATCACAGAGATTATGCATAGTGATTTTGCCGCCGCAAAACAGATCTCAAAGCAGAGCCGTTTTCGCTTACAGAAAAAGTTTCCAACCTTAAATTCAGGTCGTCTGGCTCGTCTGGCTCGTCTGGCTCGTCTTGTCCTAATGTGGGAAGAACAAAAAGATGAGAATTGGACACCGAGTAAGATATTATGTCGGGCGTAAAAGAAGTTTAATTTTTCGTAGACGAAGTCACCTCTGCATCTATTTTACTTTTTGTGATGTAACTGCTTGTTATCATGTCCTCTCAATGTTATGCTAATAATAAATCAACATGCTTCTTTATGTCATCACCAAACTTTCCATTAGCGTGTGTCACATGGTCAATTGACTAGATTTGCCAAATATAAAGATGGAGAAAAGACTGATTTACCCTTTTACGAACCACCTTCATGTTGGGGAATAGTATCAGAGGGAACAAGGATTTAAACAGCTACAGTTCTTTTGACGTCCAAGATTCCTAAAAATGCCGGTAAATATGTCTCAAAACCCATGTGATACACATCATTCTATATAACATTATCTCTGTAACCTTGCAGTTTTTGTGCAAATCAGAGCAATGGAAGAAGAGTGTGGTGCATTTGCAGCAGACTGTGTTGTCCTGTCATGCTGCTGCCAATGCCTTGTGTTACAAGTCAGTGTCTTCGCCTTCTTCAAGGTCCCTCGTAAACTTGCCCAGAAGATGAAGAAGTTTGTGAAGAGAAGGTGTGGAAAAACCTTGCAACCAACAATGGAGGAGGATGCCAAAGAGGAGCATTGGTATGGGAATGGGTTTGCCTTTGATGAAGGCTCATCAAGATTTAATTGCATTGAAGATATTGAGGGAATGTTGCAGGAATTGTCGATGAACAAAGAGTTTGTGTTCGGAAGCTTCTGGCGCCACCAAGATTCCTCTGACATTCTCCATCTCAAATAACGCGACAAAACAGAGATTAATAGTACTCATCTTCTTTGCTCATCGCATTCATGTTGTGTAATTATTTCAAGAATCCAAAAAAAAAATGAAGCGTAAAGAAGTCTTTTTGTCCGAAGACGAGAAGAAGAGAGAGGTAACTAAGATAAGGATTGTAATATTGTAAATCTTTCTTTGCTCTTACCTTAACTCATGTACAATCTTCCACTGTTTTCTAGTATAATCAGATGGCTCGCGAAACACAAGCTCTGCAAAACTCTTGTTTTTATTTTGCTACCGGTCAAGGCCACAAATAATCAGAATTTACACCTTTATGCTAACACGAACCAGTTAAAAAGACCCTGTTCTCTATAAAGTCTTGTAATGATCAACCACTTTTTCCTCCAGTCTGAAGTTTATTCGGTTCTATTTACATCCTGCAAAGCCACTAAAACCCAAATAAACTGAGGAAATCATATCACTTGTCAAGGTTCTCGCTGATGAGATCTCATGATCGATCTCTTTATGGCCTCTATTCGAGCTGTGAAACCAACTAATGCAGGCCTTACTGATGTCTGTCTCATCATTTCTAACTCCCCAGGGTCATTGCACTGATCCTCGTATCTAAGCAGCTTTATGGTCCCATGGGACATTGGAAAAAACTGCATCTGAATAGCAGAGAAGATGAAGTAAGGCATCATTGTGGATAGCACCACAAAGAGAGTGGTGATCCAGTAAGAAGGCGCAGGCGCAAGAGCTTCAAGAAAGACCATATAGGCATCTGTAGATACACTTATCGGAAGGGATCCGTACACCATCAGGAAAAGGTACCATATAACCACAGATCCCCAAACGACGAGGTGTTGGATCACTGTGAAGTAACTGATAGTCAATACCATCTGCAAACTCACAACCCATACCACACATGTGTACATTGTTCCTCCTAGAATATCTCTCCCTGCGGTTTTCCCTTGGTGGTTAAAAGCTTGAGATTCAAGAGAGGTTTTGCAGAGGAAGAAAATGATTATTGCGCTGCAGAGGCCATGGAACATCCAGCTGAGTATCCGGCGCCAACTAAAGAGAAGATTTTGTACACCTTCTTGGTACAATACGGGGAACTGTGAATGCAAAAGAAAGCAAGATTATGGGTTAAGAAACTCACTAAATCGGTGAAAAGTTTAAGCAGCTGTTTTGATGTGAATGATTATATACCTTGAGACAATACCGTGCAGATACATCCTGGTCGAAGATGCCCAAACAAATTACAGGAAGAGACGAGAAGAGGACGCTATAGAGAGATAGATACCAATCGTTGTAAGCAGGTGTCGTTGAGAATGATGTGTATGCCTCATATAAGAAGAGAGTGAAACCAAATGTGATGTTCTTGTAGAAGAAGTAGCAAATCTGCATATAAGAAGAACACACAAATATTGAGAAACTAGTCATCAGCTCAAAGGATACTGAGACAAAGGTCAGTGTCAATCAAATGTCACGGATTATATACTGAATACCATTTTTGAGATTCGCCTGTAACACCAGTGTCCATGGACGAGTAACAAGCGCTCCAGATATCTGAACTGAGCGATGGCAATGTCGCTGGACATTACAGCCTGGAAAATTATTAGAATATGTCAAGGAAATTTTTTACCAACAAAAGCTGGAAATGGTTGTTTTGTAATTCTTTGTAGAACCTGCATTCCTTCCACACCACTAATTCCAACTCCTATATCTGCTTCCTGTAGCATTCCAACATCATTTGCGCCATCACCAATCGCCAGTGTCGTCTGACCGCTTCCAGTTTTGACTAGTCTTGTCACCTGTGCAATAAGATTCTTGAGAAAACGGCTAGGCAGCCGCTAAGTATCTGACGGTTTAGTGGAAGATAAAGCAATAACTGACCAGTGCTTTCTGTTTTGGTGACGAACGACAGCAAATCACTGAGGCACAACCAATGGCCAGCTCAAGAAAGATGTATTTCATATCATCCTCCAATGCATAAGCAAGTGATTTCCCATCAATGATTAAAGCAAAAGCCTCAGAGTTTCCACCAGATGCTTTTAGCTGAGCCTTTCCATTAGTTATCTGACGCAATACATTTTCCTTCAAAGCCTGCAAGAAAATAGCCACATAGATTCTTTCAGCTACGTATTCGCTAGTTATATTATTCCCTCTCCATCAAATCAGTGTCCCAATAAGATTCTTACCTCTGCAATGACATCTTTTTCTCCAGATTTTTCCAACTGCTGGATTTCAGGGGTCTCCAAGTTGATTATGATCTGCTTCATGTCTCGTCTGAGCAAACTACAAGCGAAGCTGTCAAAGATTTACAGACAGGTGCAGAGAGTGAGTAAGAACGTATGCAGCTCGAAAGTTATTATATTCAGGTTGTACGCAGAAATCAATACCCAATATTGATAGCAGTCTCCATCTTGTCTCCAGTCAAAACCCAAATCTTTATTCCTGCTTGAGCAAGCTTATCAATGCAATCAGGGACCTGGAAGAAAGGCAAAAGGGAGAGAATTTACTTTCCTTGTTCGACTCGGGAAGTTCACCAATCTATCATTCGGTTGTTTATAAATAGCAGCTTACCCCATTTTGGAGTTTATCCTCAACAGCAGTAGCTCCAAGAAGAACCAAATCTTTCTCAATCTTCTCCGTGACTTCATCTATCAGTGCTTCTCGATCAGCACTAACCGAATTCTTGGCTTCACTGATTCTCTCAGTGAACACCTCGTATTCTTTCTCGTCGAGTTCACGATAGGCAAGTATCAAAGTTCTCAATCCAGCATCAGCATACTCGTTCACATGGTCCCGGGTTTCCTCTTCATACTTTCTACCATTTCCGGAAAGTCTTTCAAACATGACACTACATGATAAAAGAAGTTTAAAATCAAGTTCAGAAAGAGATTCATATCTGAGTTTCTAGAGTCGAGATCGCATACCTGTCTGCCCCTTTACAAAGTAAAAGGAGTTTGCCATCTTGATCCCGCACTATTACTGACATCCTTTTCCTTGAGCTACTGAATTCAAGAACGTTCCGGACTTTATAAAGCCTGCAAAGGGAACCCATTCACTAAAGTAAGAAACAGAAAGAAGCTATTGATGGCATACAATGATACAATAAAGAAGAGAAGATGGAGAAACCTTTCAACTTGTCCGCCAGTCTCCGGGTCTAGCTCTCTTAAGGATATTGTAGTTTGAGTCCGAATAAAAAATTCAAACCCCAGCTCCCTTGCTGCAATAACAAATGCTGCCTCGTCCGGTGATTCAGCCTCATAGGAGATCTTTCCTGTATCTTCCTGCACCTCAGGTATAACTGTATGACATACTGCCAATAAACGAAAGAATTTCTGAATGACCTCAGCATGCATTTCCGTGACCCAGTTTCCATTCATTATCCTTTCATCTCTAAAGTTGAATCCTTTCACTTCCGGTTCTGCAGCAACAGCATACTCGGTACTACTTCCATTGCTCTGATTCACGGAAAGAGAACCTTTTCTCCTACCCACAGCCATCTCCACCTCTGTAACACCACGGCCATAGGCTGTCCCAGCAATAGAACACTTGATGAACTCCATGGAGTTACATGTCAATGTTCCTGTCTTGTCTGAAAGAATTGTACCCACTTGCCCAAGTTCTTCATTCAGATTAGAAGTACGTGCGTGTGCTGGTTTGTCAGCTTCCTCGTAATACATATGGATATCCTGATTGATGAAGATGCTCTGAAGAACTTTAACAATCTCTATTGACACATACAAGGATATAGGAATGAAGTAACTGTTTAGCATTAGCGCCGATAGAAAGTGATAGATTGCAGCCATAGGCGCCCTTTTTGGGTCAAAGAAGATCGTGGAATCATCCGGTTTCAAATACCATCTTTTCATGATGCCATTCTGGAAATCTTCTCTTGTTGAAATTCCAAACAAAACCGAACCAAAAAACGCCAATGAAACTACCATAAGGAACATCAGGTATATAACCTTATCCATCTTCCTCTCGATCATGCTTCTCTTTGACGGAGGTGCTCTTGAATTCTGGACAACCTTTGTGTCAGGACCCGTGAAGATAACAACCCCATAGATATAGTCTGTGTTCCTGAGTTTTGAGCCCCTTAGAAGAAGCTGTTGTGGTGAGAGAGGGTACTTAGCTCCCTTAAGCTCCATTGTACCGACAAATGAATACAAGTTAGCATTAGGATCCTCGCATTTGATAAAAGCTTCAAAATCCCTGAAGTCGAGCTCTTCACGCAATGACAAAGTTACTTCTAGTCCTTGTTTAAGTTTCAGATTTGTTTCCCCGTCAAGGTTCATTGTCTCTACATAGCAAACAGCATCCTCGTAGCTAGAAGAAAGCAGGACAAGGTCTGCCGGGAAGAAGTCGTTTTTCTCTACCTTCAATATATCCCCAACTCTTAGTGTCTTCCATTCCTTAAGATCGAAATTCCCATTGCCTCGGTGCACTCTAACTTTTCTGTTATTCACCTCAATATCCTAAAAGCACGACAATTTTCACATAATGAGAAGTTTTTCTATCTGCAAATGAAAGAGAGTGATCCAACCTAATGCAAAAGTAAGGCAGCTGCTGAACGATATCTCAATTCCATGAGCAATCTAAAACTAGAGATTTACAAGATAACAAAACATGTTTCAACGCAGAGCATCCTAGTAAGATCATCTAATCCACTCTAATCAATCAACACAACCACTCAGAGCAAGTGGAGCAACATGAAAGAAAAAAATCAATCAAAGTACCTGCTGTTTCCTGCGCCAATCTTCTACGCCTTCTTTAACCATAGTAGCAAGAATGACGAAAGTCAGAGGAACAATGGCGCTCACAGCGGTATAAGGCGCGAGAGGAGTGAAAGACAAGATGCCAACGACAAGGAAGTAGAAATTGGCGACTCTCCTGAACTGCTCAAACAGTGATTTAGGGAGGAAAGTGGTGAGAGTGTACTTGGTGGTCCTCACGTAGTTGTCGCAGTAATTTCTTGAATCGGCAGCTTCAGGGGAATCAGGTTGGTTGCAGTAAACCACACGAGAGAAACCAGATCGTCCAATACGTGAATGGTCTGGCTTGAAACAAGCTTTAGCAGATGTTAGTGTGAAAAGCTTGCTTAATTGTACCTTCCTTCTGCGTCTCCTTTCACCACCTGCCATTGCCTCTCTAAGTATAGATCCACAAACAAGAATCAGACTTCCAGAGCCTCTAAAACCCTGAAAATTTAATGGTTGTATTTTATATCCACGCAAAACGAACAAGAAAGACCACATTTTTGTTGCGTCACAGAAGCATTACACTGAAGAAAACTTCAAATTTTTTTCTTCTGTAAAATGCCGATTGAATTGGGAAACCGATGAGAACATTTGAAAACAAAGATACCCAGAAAACCAAATTATTGATAATCGAATGGAAGTTTGGTGGAAATGGAAAAAGAGAGAAGAGACAATACCGATTTTTGGCAGAGGCTTCGAGGAAAGCAGAGAAGACCGTGACTGGATATTTCCGACCGAGAGAATTTATGAGTCCGTTCACCTCTGATTTCCCGAGAAACTGAAAAAAAATCTCGGAAAATACGGTGGAAAGGAAGAAACGAGTGGATTAGAGTATGAAAATTATGGCAGGAAATCTGAGGTCAGGGGAGGGTAGAATCTGGAAGATTTTAAAACTGTAATCTTTGAAATTAGGGAACAGGGGTTTTAATGCATGAACCAAAAATCTTGGGGTTTTTAATGCATGAACCCAACAAATGTATTGTGGAAATCAGAGTTTCAACATTGATAGACTTTTGAATTTCTGATTGGTTGTTGACCTTTCGAAAGAAGAAGATTTCGATTTTTTTTTGTTTTAAGATTCGATTTTCTCCGAGGAAGAAAGAGACGGCTGAGGAAGAAAGAGACGGCCAATATTTTCGTAGAAAAAAACCATCTAACATAAAGACGATTTAGCAAATTAAATGCTGAAAATTCCCGACGACAAATCTATTTGTTTCCAAATAAATTGGAATCGGATGAGTGTGAAAAGATCATGCTAAGAACGTTTGAAAACAAAATCGAGAGATTGTAGCACACACGAAAATAAAGAAAGAAGAAAAGTATTGTTTTTTCTTACGAGAAAGACAAGACCTAACTAAGATGATCTGCCTGCAAAAGTGATAATTTTACTGTAAAGATGATTTTTTTATTTTGTTTAAGCAGATAAAACAAAAGTGAAAACGAGATATTAATTTGAGAAGAAAAACCAATTAGTGTTTTAACCTTCTCGGACAAAGCAATATAGAACAAAGAAAAAAAAAACCGAGAAGGTTAAACACAAAAAATGCATGTCAAACACCTAAATCGGAATCGGATGGATTAATTCTCTGATTTGTCTTTTTAAAAAGAAATGACATGTTTCCATTATTAGAAGGATGGGTCTGTTTTTTAAATGGAAGTAGAAGAAAATAGATTTCTTAAAAATTGATGATGAAAATAATTACTATTATCTCTCTCTCTTTCTTCGTAAATCTCTTCTTATACAAGGATACTAGTAGGTTTCCGTATCCAAGTACTTCTATTAAAGCTAAACCCTACTAGTTGCACTCACTTAAATTTGTTTATTTCAAGTAATTTTCAACTATTTAAATATTCTGCCCTCATTGATAAAATGTTGTTTGCACCCCGTCCGATTATTCTTCCACAAATTTCGTTTTAATTGTTTCATAATTGGATTAATTATAAATGTTAATAAGCTTTTACGTTTCCATTGTAAAGCCTCATTAGATATAAGTTAATTAGTGATTTCTTTATTAACGATACCCAAATTAAATTAAATATAACATATCTCAAATATTGTTATCATTTTTTGAATGATTAATTTTTAGAGAAAAGCTGTAATATGAACATATTCATTTTGATATATTTTGTTGACAACGAATAAATTTTAAATTTTCTTTTAATCGAAGTGATAAAGTTACAATATATTGTTTGATTATAGGTTTTTGTTAATCATATGATCATAGTTTTTTAACATACGATTATATAATACATTGAAAATGGTCTATCCAACTTTATTTGATTCATATAGTAAGCATAGTCATCCAATGAAAGATTTCCCAACCATTCCGTTCACGAGCCTCGGTGTGGGGTTTGCAAGAAGCATTGTAAAACGCTCGCATCTATGCGAAAACACCTTAAAGGTATGGAACTGATATTGTTTCTCCATTTGAATGATTAATGTGATGTTGATTATGTAATTTGAACAATTTTAGACGCAAACTGCAAAACCACTTTCTTTGAACAAGGTTGCCGTTTTTGTCCGGGAATCTTTGATGATGCGGATGCTCTGGCTGAGCACAAAAAGACGTGTCGCCTGTCTCCACCTCTTCTTCCTCTTGTAAGTTGATGTGCAACTTAGGATCATACTTACTTACTATTTAGAGAACTGTGTGTGTATTGCCTATGCCTCTCCAAAATTTCATGTTCATAAATAGTGCACTTGGGGCTGTACGAGAAAATGTTTTAAAAGTCTTTGTTTTGTTTTGGTTCACAAGTGATTGTGGTCTTGCCATCTTTGACACACAGAATCCCACAGTCGATGTGATGGAGCTCCCAGAGTCCCCTTTTGACTTTAATGTTGATCAAAATGACACTTTCGGAGAAACCAGTGATGGGTCTTTGCTGTATGGAAAGAGTAACCAATCCCATTTCATAGTGTGGAAGCTTCTGGAGTTGGACAATGTCCGTGGATGGACAATACTACATTGGCAGTTTTTCTATCAACTCAATTTCTGGAACTTTTTCACTGGTACTACACAGTTGGTTGCGTTCATCGACCAGGATTGGGTGTACGTGACAAGCGGCGAAAACATCTTAATATGTGGTCCGCTGGGAGGCAGGTCGGAGCTTGTAACAGTTAAGTCCCGCGTAAGAGGAACTTTTGAGTACCCCGCAAGAACATATTTACCCGTTTGGAAGCTGGGCAAAGCCGTTCCTTACTTCCGGCTGGCTTGGCCTGTCTGCCCTTCAAAATACTTTTAGCTGCCTTCCTTTCATAATACCTTTAGCTGTATGAATTTATGTTTGTCTTCTAGTCGTGTGTGTTCTGTGTTATGAATTCTGTTTTTAGACCCAGAAGAAGTACTTTTTAGTTTTGTCAGATGCAGAAATCAGTTTAGCTTTGAATTTCCTTTTCAATTTCCAAAAGCTGTTGCAAAATTTTAAACTGATTAATATATGGAGTTGCTAAACCAGACGAAATGACACACGAGTGACAAGGAATCTTATTTTACCAACAAAATCTGGAAATGGCTGCTTTGTAATTCTGTGGAACCTGCATTCCTTCCACACCACTAATCCCAACTCCTATATCTGCTTCCTGTAGCATTCCAACATCATTTGCGCCATCACCAATTGCCAATTGCCAGTGTCGTCTGACCGCTTCCAGTTTTGACCAGTCTTGTCCCCTGTGCAATATGATTCTTGAGAAAAAGGGCCCCAGAGTTTCCACCAGATGCTTTTAGCTGAGCCTTTCCATTAGTTATCTGTCGCAGTACATTTTCCATTAGTATTCGCTAGTTATATTATTCCCTCCCCATCAAATCAGTGTCCCAATAGAATTCTTACCTCTGCAATGCCATCTTTTTCTCCGGATTTTTCCAACTGCTGGATTTCAGGGGTCTCCAAGTTGATTATGATCTGCTTCATGTCTCGTCTGAGCAAACTACAAGCGAAGCTGTCAAAGATGTACATACACAGAAGGGTTCAGAGAGTGAGTAAGAACGTATGCAGCTCGAGAGTAATTATATTCAGGTTGTACGCAGAAATCAAAACCCAATATTGATAGCAGTCTCCGTCTTGTCTCCCGTCAAAACCCAAATCTTTATTCCTGCTTGAGCAAGCTTATCAATGCAATCAGGGATCTGGAAGAAAGGCAAAAGAGAGAGAATGAAAAAAGAATAACACTTTCCTCGTTCAACTCAGCGAAGTTCACCAATCTGTAATTTGGTTGTGTATAATAGCAGCTTACAACACTTTCCTCGTTCAACTTCGACAAGAGATTTAAATCTGAGTTTCTAAAGTCGGGATCGCATACCTGTCAGCCCCTTAACAAAGTAAAAGGAGTTTGCCATCTTCATCCCGTACTATTACTGACATCCTTTTCCTTGAACTATTGAATTCAAGAACGTTCAGGACTTTATACAGCCTGCAAAGGGAAACCATTCACTAGAGTAAGCAACAGAAAGAAGCTTTTGACGGCATAACAATAAAGAAGAGAGTATGGAGACACCTTTCAACTCGTCCGCCAGCCACCGTGTCTAGCTCTCTAACAGATATTGTTGTTTGAGTTCGAACAAAAAATTCAAACCCAAGCTCCCTTGCTGCAATAACAAATGCTGCCTCGTCGCGTGATTCAGCCTCGTAGGAGATCTTTCCTGTATCTTCATGCACCTCAGGTATGACTGTATGACATACTGCCAATAAACGAAAGAATTTTTTTCTTAAGATTCGATTTTCTCCGAGGAAGAAAGAGACGGCTGCGTAAATGCCAAGATTTTCGTATAACATAAAGCGATATAGAACCATTTATTAGAAGGATGGTTCTGTTTTTTAAATGGAAGTAGAAGAAAATAGATTTCTTAAAAATTGATGATGAAAATAATTACTATTATCTCTCTCTCTTTCTTCGTAAATCTCTTCTTATATAAGGATACTAGTAGGCTTCTGTATCCAAATCCTTCTATTAAAGTTAAACCCTGATAGAAGGACTTGGATATGGAAGTCTAGGTATCTAATTGTAGTAACAAAACTTCAAACAACAGAAGCATTGGATTTTATTATGATGTGTGTAATTACGAGTTTTAGCCAAAAGTTACTAGCCAAACACACAATTCGCATTAAAAAAAAAAAAAAAACGGGAAGAAAAATAACGGATTTAAGTATCCGTTAGCGAATAAGACTTTATTTCGGAAAGCATCGTCAATTTCACTTTTCATGTTATGTCTTTCTTTGACATATGACGTATATATCTCCATATGTAATAATTTGTTTTTCGGAAGTTTTGTATATTGTCTTTGTAATCCTATTTTGATATTAATAAAATTGTTTGCCGAAAAATAAATAAATAAGGATACCAGTAACGTGTTATATTGTAAAGAGGATTAGTAAAATGGATTTTTGAACTATGGAATACATACATGATTCAATCAGCAATTTATCTAACATGTTTTTGAGTGATTCAGGTTCAAACCAAAATGCTTTAGAGATGATTAATAAAGCACGAAACACATTACGAACCGATCAATTATTGTCCACAAAAACAAATGGTCCGCGTGCACGGACGCGGACAGACCATTTGACAGCTCTATGAAACACAACAATTCAATCAAATCAAATCAAATTTTGTTTTCTCACTTCTCTTGTTTTCTAAATTTTCATAATTCCGAAATATACTTGACAATAATGATGATTCATCAGTCATGTGTATCATTTACAAAAAAAAAAAAAAAAGTATATGGCTCAAGAGCCAAATTATCTCATTGCGTTCTCCACGGTTGAAGAAGATTCTCCAAGACGTTTTCCGATTCCTCGCCTTTGTCGCAGTTACTTAACCTAAAATTAGCCAAACGGAGGAATCGGATAAGAAGGAGAAAATGCCGTCGCAGATTCTCCCCATCTCATATCTTCCCCCTAAATCCTCACCCGCCACGGAAATGATGTTCAAGCCTTTGATTTACGACGATCCCTCCACGAGCCTCCTTCGATTTGATGACGACCACACCGTCAAGCCTCTCCTCTCCCGCGCCGCCAGCTACAGCGGCGCCGTCACGACCAAGGCGCCTAATGGTGGATTCACTGGTTGGTATCAGAATAGGCGGCGACGATCCAACAGCGACAACTGTCTCTGTGCGCTTCCCGATGATACTAATGGAAGCGACGGTGGTAATAGCGGCCGCCAAACTATCGGTCAGGAGGTTGGCCACGCCGCCGCCGAGACCTTCTTGTTGACTCGTCTGGGCTTGAAGCTCCTGAGCTATCTTGGGTATTTATTCTTATTCCCCCTTTTTTTAGATCCGTATCTGTGTGAGACAATGAGATTGGCTCATCGATTGTATTAGGCATGGTTCTCACATATATAAAAAATATGATTTTTGGTTTGTTGGTTTGCAAGATCATTGAGATATATGATTTAGATCACTGATCAAAAACTATTATTCAGGGTAGGCTATAGATGGATCACAAGATTTCTGGCTCTTGGATGTTATGCCTTTCTACTAATGCCAGGCTTTATTCAAGGTTTGTAGACCTTTTTTAGTTGGATCTCTTTACTGGCACTTGGCTGTTATGCGGTTCTGCATCTCTGTCTAAGATGGTAACTATGACTTTCATTGCTAAAGGTTCGGAGTTTACTTTGCAGTCGGATATTACTATTTCTTCTCTCCTCACGTCCGCAGAAGTATAGTTTACGGTGATCAACCAAGAAACAGGTCATAATCGTTTTCTGGTTATTCGTTCTATTCATGTTTAGTTCCCTACAGAGACTAGTAGATGCTTTTTTGTTTTGTTTGTTGATTTAAGTGGCTTTTGGTTTATTCTTCAGGCTTGACTTGTATCTACCTAAGAACTCCAGTGGTCCAAAACCAGTTGTGGCGTTTGTGACTGGTGGAGCCTGGATTATTGGGTGAGTATGATACCCAATGGACACTATTTTAATTCTAATGCGTTTGAGGAAGAGGAGAAAGAACTGCAAATGTCTTACAGACTGTCTTGTGTTGATACAGTTATAAGGCGTGGGGTTCTCTTTTAGGACAGCAGTTATCAGAAAGAGATATTATTGTCGCGTGCATAGATTACAGGTAATTGTTATGTGTGCGTAAGGCTTTTTTTCTGGCACAATGAATGTGGTGGTGTCCTCTCATGTTCCATCACTTTCCATTTACAGTTTATTTTTGTTTATGTTTTCATTTACAGTTTACCGATCTCATGAGCAATATCTCCTCTTACACAGGAATTTTCCTCAGGGATCTATTAGTGACATGGTCAAAGATGCTTCTTGTGGCATCTCATATATTTGCAATCATATTGCTGAGTATGGTGGTGATCCAGACCGGTATTTATCCTGTCAACAATTCTTGAACATGGAAGTTCTCAGTTTTAGATTTCTGGCTCACTGATTTTGGATCTTTTGGTCATGTAGAATTTATCTGATGGGTCAGTCTGCTGGTGCACATATCGCGGCTTGCACCCTTGTAGAGCAGGTTGTCAAAGAGTCAGGGGAGGGGGACAGTGTTTCGTGGAGTAGTTCACAGATAAATGCTTATTTTGGTCTGTCTGGAGGGTAAGCCTCTCTTCTGGTCCCAGAACGACGACACATTGGAATTGAGATAAGTGTCAAGAAGTTGTTAAAAACAAAAACAAGTTTTTTTTTATAAAATGGTGGTAGACAGTTCTTGAATCGCATAGCATAAGGTCAAATAGTAGCTTAAAGAAGCAAGTTGATTTCTGTCTTCTGTTCAACTAAAGCCAAATAAATTTAAATTTCCTTTAGGCTTCACATTATCTGTTTGTCTATACTTAAAACTCTGTGATCATGATCAACAGGTACAACCTTTTGAGCCTTGTAGACCACTTCCATAGCAGGGGACTGTACCGTTCCATCTTTCTGAGGTATAATGTCAATTCTTGGTATAGCTTACGCTGCTCACCTGACCAGTAGAGCAGCCTGAAATTTTACAGTTTAATGTGTGACTTTTGTTTTTCCTCAGCATCATGGAAGGAGAGGAATCATTAAGACAGTATTCACCTGAACTAGTAGTGAAAAACTCAAATCTCAGACACATTGTTGCTCGTCTCCCACCTATTATTCTATTCCATGGCACTGCTGACTACTCCATCCCTTCAGATGCAAGGTATGGTTAAACTTTTGTAGCTTGTGTGTACTTGTCTGTCTCATGTATTTCAGACGGTTGATATGATGATCTAACTTCTGGTACGCCATTTCTGCAGCAAATCTTTTGCAGAAACCCTCCAGAGGCTTGGAGCCAAAGCAAAAGTAATCCTTTATGAGGGGAAAACACACACGGATTTGTTTCTTCAGGTACAATGGCCGTCTTTTTGAAATCTGAATGTCTAATGGTCGTACAAGAAGGTGAATTTTGATCTAGAAACTTGGTTATCTATGCTAGGATCCAATGAGAGGTGGAAAAGACGAGATGTTTGAAGATATAGTATCAGTGGTTCTGGGAGACGATCCAGAAGTGATTGCTAAAAGCGTAGCCAGAAGGCGTCTTGTGCCTGAATTCATGTTGAAGTTGGCTCACTGGGTCAGTCCGTTCTAACTCTCACTCTCCCAAGAGAGCAGAGGAAGTAAATTCCTTCTCCGGTGATTACTTTGACGACACGGATGATTTGAACTTTGTTTGTTGATGATGAAATTGTATATCCCAGCTAATACACACATTGTTTCTGAGATTGCGCTACTTGTAGAACAACAAAGTTCAGTAAAGTAACAAGTCTTTTATCTACTTAGTCATCTCCTTTCTTCTCTGCTCATTCATGATTGGTTTTGACAGCAGTTGACTACCGATATACAAATTGCCAAACCAGTGTTTATTTAACAAGAGGCTAAAGAAAGCCATACGAATTAATTTGGAGTTATACTAAAATAACGGGACTCTAAAATAGATTGTGATTTTAATGCACTCCAATACTTCAGATCCAACGGATTAAAGTACAGAATAGCAATGGAGGCAAGGAAGCAAATTGATGTAAGGACGAAAAAGAGTCGCATGCAGTGGTTCTCTGCGAGCACACAGCACACAGTTGTTCAAAAACAAAGCAAAATCAGACCAAGTCTGTTTTGATTATATCTTTAACCAGTGTTCCTCATTCCAGCTGCAATACCATTAATGGTGATGAGCAATGCATCCCTGAGTTTGTTGTTGTCGTCATCACGTCTTAGCCTCTTGAGGATCTCAACCTGTAGCATGTTCATTGGGTTCAGATAAGGAAGTCTGCTCTCTATCAGCTTCTTCAGGCTCCGATTGTTCTCTGAGAGCTTTTCATGGCCGCTTATCACAAGCACATACTTCTCAGTAGTCTGCAATTCCTTTCTGAGCTCACTTCCAATTCCTCTTCTCTTCTCTGAGACGAGCTGTTCATCGTAGTGTTTGGCTATTGGGATATCTGCTTTAGCTAACACCATCTCTATAAGGTCTATGGTCGACTGAAAGAAGGGCCATTCTTTGTACATTGCTTGGAGATCATCAGCGTGACCCTTCTCACAGACTCCTTTCAGACCAGCTCCCACACCGAGCCAAGCTGGAAGAACAAACCTTGTCTGGGTCCAGGCGAATACCCAAGGGATAGCTCGGAGATGTCCAATCCCAGATGAGCTCTTTCTTCTTGTTGGCCGGCTTCCTATGTTGAGGAAACCAAGCTCGGCCTGAGGGGTTGCCTCTTGAAAGTAGGAGAGGAATTCTGGGTTTTCATACACCGTGCTTCTGTAGTTTTGGCAGCTGATGTTGGAAATATCTTCCATTAGACTCCGCCATTTTTCTTCTCGAGGTGGCTGAGGAGGTTCCAAAGTAGCAAGCAGTACTGCGGTTGTGTAAACCTCTAGCTGCCTAACTGCCGTCTGTGGTATCCCAAACTTGGCTTGCACCATCTCGCCTTGCTCTGTGGAACGGAGAGTACCCTGGAAAGTCACAAGACTGTGGGTGAGACCTCTGGCTGAAAAGCAAAAACCCGTCCATTTGGAAACCACTTTGTGGCGGCTATAGAGTAACTCACCATCACAGAACCTGGGGGTTGGGATTGTATGGCAAGATAAGTTGGACCACCACCTCGGCCGATACTTCCTCCTCGTCCATGGAACAAGGTAACTTTGATGCCAAATTCATTGCAAGCAGCCACAACATCCTCCTGGGCTTTGTAAAGTTCCCATGCTGCAGTAAAGCGTCCAGCATCTTTTCCAGAATCAGAATAGCCAACCATCACCTGCACATATATAACGTTGCAAGTCTTTTAAGACAACTGGTGCGTCCTCCAAAGATGGATTTGGTTGAAATTAAGTATGTCTACCTCTTGGTGTCCAGTGTGGTTCTTTTTTATGTGTTCTCTGTACCATTCAATTGATAGTAATTTCCTTATCACGGAGCCAGCGCCTCTTAAATCCTTTACCGTTTCAAACAGAGGTACCACTCGCAGTCTATTATATATCAAAAACAAATCAGCATACCAAGAACTTATGTCATCAAAAACATGAAAGACACAGAGACAACCCTTCATGAAAGAAGGCAGACAGGCAAAATGATAAACAATGAAGTGTCCCTGCAACAAATTACACTCACGTTCCAGCAGGACATGGTCTCCCCAGCTCGCCACTGACGGCAAGACGAGCATCTTTCTGTAGAAGCTCCACAGCGAGGACATCACTTGCCTACAAGTAACAACAAATTAATGTCATCATTTTCGCTGCAGATCTAAAATAGTAACTTGTCCACGTTAGCTTCAGCAAAGAAGTAACTGTAAAAGACTCAAATCTATCATACGTTTGAAGCCATGGAAATCACGTAAGCTCCAAGTGATTCACTTCCTAGCTCAGCAGCAACTCGGAAAGTGTCTAGTACTTCTTTCACTTCAGGACCAACCTGCGAAGGTTCAATAAGATACATAACATACAGAAGATATGACGAGAGATCACTTTCGTATCATCATACTGGCTTTCCTTTAAGTAAACGCAGAAACAGACAAGTCATTGATTACTTCATTTGGTCTAACAGTAAGATAAGTTGCAGTTACTAATTAGAGTTCATAATTTTTTTCTGAGACACGCCTAACATAAAAAGAAACCCACGGTGAGTGCTCGCTGACCTCAATATTTGGAGGGACAAGGGGACGTTTCCCTTTCAATTCTCTTGTCAAAAACTCGAGTTTCTTGTCTTCATCCCATTCATTATATGTGCCCATGTCCAAGTATGTTGTAATTGCATCCAAGGCTTCAGAATGCCTTGCAGCTTCCTGATTAATGAATCCTAGATCAGACAGAAATCACAGACAGAGAGCGAGAACAAGAAGGAAATAAACTCACCTGTCGCAAATCAAGTTTCATCAAAACCATGCCGAAGGTAGCAACTCTACGGATAAGATCAGCAAGCCGGCCATCAGCTAGAACTCCGGCATCAGATGATTGCTGAGAAAATAATGATTTTCACATATAAAGGTAATGATTTTTAATGGGAAGTAAATTTCGCATGGAGCAAGATCCTACCAGAGATTCATAGCAGAGAAGTAGTGGTTCCAGAAGTTGGTCTGATGTTTCATAGTAATCCCAAGGATCATATTCACAAGGAAGACCCTCAAGAAGAAGTTCCAGAAGTCTCCGTGTCTTCAGAAGCTGTAATCACAGATCATTACGTGGGAGTCATTGTACGCAAGAAAAGATTTGCGAATGAGCTAACGAGTAGCTGAAGATAAATGCCGTTGGCAATAAAAACAAGAACTCTTTCACATCTTTGGCGATGCGAATTCAGCATAATGGGAAAAATTTAGAAGGATCAGCACCTTTTCCTTTACTTCGTTAAGAACAATTCGATAAGGAGCAATTCCAGCTCGTTTAGGTGGAGTCGGTTCTAATAGCTTCTGAAAACTGGTCCTCCCAATCTGAGAATCTGCAAGTAGTTTCTTCTGAAGGAGAAGTTGAGAACTCGAGGAGGAAGAACCTCGGGGAGTAAGACTTTGATGAGAACCATTAGAGTTGATGGATGTTCCATTTCCTGTCTTTATTTGCAAACTTTGGCCAGAGCCATTACTGGAAATGCCTTGAACATCCTATTTTAAGGAAGAAATACAAAGAAAATCAAACAAACTATCAGTAAGACAAACTCAGCCAGAGTATATTTCAATACTGAAAAAAAACCATAAAGAACAAAATGATATTAGGCATATGTCAGCATCTCTAGAGCTATGCTTCACCTGACGATTGAGTGGCATATAATCTGTCACAGGAATTTCAAGCTTGGGATACTGTGATTCACCACATTCTGCAAGTAGGATACCAGAGACTTGGTAAGATGAGGCGTGAATGTAGAAGAAGTTCTGTATGCATGATTGTATGTTCAAAACTTTTATAAGAAGAGGGTGGTCTATGCATGAAATCCTTTACCAGCGCATGAGGGAAGGTCAGCTCTAAGTGGAAGTTGAGTAGGTAGGGATAAGCCCTGCTGGCTTGGAAATTTTGGTTGGCTTCTACCTACAGTTGGAACCCAACTTTCAAGGTGATCTTGAGCGGAAGTTTCTGAGGAGGAAAAAAAAACATCTTGAAGATTTGTGCTCTCAAGAATCAAGAAAAGACTGAGACATGAGATGTCCCCCAGAAGCATACCTTTTTCAAGAATTTCATCTGCCAATCTTGACAATCTATCGCTGCATCTATTCATAGACAATTCAAATCTCAAGCTATCAATCTCTCTTATGTACAGATCGATAGCCATCCACCTAGACATAAGCGATACCTCTTTTGTGACCTGGAAATTTATTGATAAAACCCATTGTGTGTTAGCAAGTTAATCCTAATATCTCTCTATACCAGCCAAATAGTAACCCTATCTTAAATAATGTAGAATTCCCAGGCAAAGCTCGCATTCTCACCCATAAATAGATTATTCAGGGGAATAGTAACATATAGAAGCTCACCTTTGCCGTGACATTTGGATTTCCATCTCTATCACCACCCATCCAGGAACCGAACTTTATTGGGGTGCAAGTTAATGGGAGTGGCTTCCCCGTTAACTGAAGAAGGCATAGAGAATAACATATTTCCAACATCAAGTCACTTTACCAATCAGAACTTGCAAATAAATGAGAAAAATAAGGAAGACCTTCTTCAAAGAACTGCTGACACGACGCAAGTAATGTGGTACAGCTTTCCAAAGGGATTGCTCAACAATGTTCAAACCTGACACAAGGGAATAATATATACTTGTAGCAAAACGTTGGTTTATCAAATGAAAGTTCTCAGACATTTACAAAATTTAATTAGCATACCCGCCCTAGCTTCATCAACAGGAGTAGGTTTCTGACGCCTAAGTTCATCAGTCTGCCACAGTGAAGTTATCTCCCTAACCTTTTAAACGAAATGAAATCATTAGATGTACTGCTTCAGCATTCAGCAGACAAATTCTAAGGAAGATATTGAGGAAGATAGTACCAGATCCTCAATGACCGTTTCTCGATCTTCAAATTCAAGGTCTGGTCTATCGTTATACTCTAGAAGATGCTGCAAATGTACAAAGACCATAAACCAAGAATTGCTTGCAACAGGTATAGTAATCAATGTCAGCATTACCAAAAACTTACAGCCATTCTAATATGTTTGTACTGCAAGGTTCGCCGGTTAATTTGAGTGGGGTGTGCAGTAAGAACAATTTCAACCCCCTGCATTGGATAAAGTTGAGTAAGAAAACAAGTACCAAAGTGAGGTAAAGCAAATTGGCTTTACTTCGCAGTGAACTGACAATCTTTGAACTCAATCTTGCAATTGCAAGTTATCAATTGATCGGAAATATCGAAACGGGATAAAATAACTGTCAATGATGAAGAGTAACAGCGAGTAGAACAAAGAAGTCTACCTGCTTGCAAACTGTGTCGTAAAGCTCATCTGGGGAAATACCACCTTGCAATAGCTTACTGAATATATCATTGCATGATCTTGAAAGTTGTGGAAGGTTACGGACTCTACGAACTCTGAAAATAGGAAACATTTTGCCTAAATGATAAAGCAATCATTCAGGCTTGAAGGAGGAGCCAAGCAAAACATAAACTACTCCAAGTATCCACACTTCATCATGTGATAACGATCATTGACTAAATGTTTTAATTCTTTTGATATGTGGAGGTTCGTTTACCTGTGATGAGTTTCGGCAATGCCCATCAAATTAAGAAAATGGCTGAATGCACGAGCCAGTGTCAGTGCTTCCTCCAGTGACATATTTGCTATTTCAGAAGTCAGTTGCTTCTCCAAAAGCTCTGCCGTATCTTCAATACCAGCCAGACGAAGATTTAAAGCACTCTGAAAGGTAAAGCCAAACCAAAATAGTATCATCACAGGGTCGATTACTCTTTATCAACCATCGGGCAAGAATAGTATACTTTATGCACATTTCATCGTTAGATTCCAGAATCCAGTCTCCAACTAGGGAAAGAGGATAACTAAAACGCATAATCCAGATCTCTAACGGATCCACCCAGAAAAAAGAAAGCGACAAACTAGATAGTACTCTTCCAACCTTGTTTATCCGAGTATTCTCGACTGTGTAAATCAAACACAAACACGAAATATTGGAGAGTAACCAAACACTTTTCGTCAACCGCAAGCAATTCGAAAAAGACCTCTCCTATATTTCCATTTCCTTTTAAAATAAATCGATCGTAGAAAGACAATAAAACACTGCGGGAGGACCCATTTTCAGTGCTACAGACGGATCGGAATACAAATCGAACAGAAGACACAACAAAAAATAGCATAAAGGAGCTTCGAAAACACAGAGAGAAGCCAAATAGAAGCAAAACCTGAGCGAGAATCCGAGTCCGTTCGATTTTCTCCATGAAATCGGTGCCGACTTCTCTCTGCAAAACGTCGTTGAATAGACTACCGAGAAGCTTGCAGTCATCCTCGAAGCTCTGGAACGAAATTTCCTCCGCGATATCGTCCGTCGTATCCGTCATCGGTGTCGAACAAAAACGGCGATTCCTGAAAAAACTGAGAGACGAAGAAAGATTACTTTGACCGTCGACTAGACCTGGAGAAGGAAAGAGAGAAGAAAACAGTGGAAAAGAGTGTGAAGGAGAGAGATATTTTTTATGAAGAATGCCGTACAATCGAGTGATATATCTGGTGGTCTGTTGGAAGTGGGCCCTACGTACAACTTGACGGTCTCAGATGATGACACGTGGCGTTAAGCAACTGTAAATTTTGCGGTGCCAATTTGTGATTCTCGAAATTCGAAAATATGCAGTGTTTTGAATTTTACCTCCAAAAAAATACTTAGTTACTTACTAAAAATAATTTTATATTAGACTATTTACAATGGCTTTTGAATTTTTTTATTCAACAGTTGAAGTAGTGCAATGGGTGGTTGAATTTTTTATTGAAGATGATGTGGTTTTAAACATGTTGAATTGGTGATGATGGAGCCCAAGAAAGTCATGTGGCGTTCATTAATTGGGCGAATAAATTGTTTTTAATTAAAATATGGATTGGGACTGTGTTTTTATTGGTTGATGAGATTTTTGATTTTTTTTTATCTGAATTATTTAAGATCAATTATTACATAGTGAATTATTTTTTTTTTTTTTAAATTATATCAAAATTCATCATTTTTCATACTTTATAAATGGAAACTTGTTTCATTTGATTTGGACACAGAAAAAACGTTTTTAACACCCTTTTGAAATGGATTCAACAATAACCTTTATAACACCCAAAATTCTACTAATTACCCTTTTAACTACCCAAATTCCAACAATTATCAAATTCAAAATCAATCTTCCAACCAACCCAAAATATATCAAATAATGGTTTTCTACCAAATTTCTTCATTCCGTCAGCTGTTCCAAACTATCGTCAATATTATGATTTTCCACCAAATAATAATTTTTAAATTTGTGAGTTGAGTCTATTGTACTAATTAAGTTATGTGTGTTTTATTAGTTGTGTCGTGTGCTTATTAGTCTATTGCATTTTAAGTTTTTCGTCACTGTCTTTGTTTTTATAATGACTATCTATATTTCTCGTCTTTATTAATTGCAATTTTTTAATTAATATATAAAATAAAAAAATAAAACAAAAATTATTATACAAAATTGTTTAACTCTTAATTATTTTAATTTCATTTCAATCGATAATTGTTATTTATATTATGTAATCACAAAAAACAAAAACATAAAAAAAAAATTAAAAAAAAAATTAAAATAGTGGGGTATGGTGCTGAATTTTATCAAACAAAACCATTGTAGAGTGTAAAAATTGAGTGGTGTTGAATTATTAGATGGAAGAGAGAAGATGACATGGAATGTTAAAAGAAAAAAAAATAGGGTCTTGAAATTCAAAACTAATGTAAATAGTCTTATAGCAATAGCTAGCTAAAAAACAAATAAAATGGGAGAGCGATAGCTTTTTTGTTTATATGAGTAGATTTTAAGTTTTAACCGATATACAAAAAAAGGATGAATTATATGAAATGGTTTTACGGCCGGTACAATTTAGATTCTCTGAGTATAAGATATAAAGATCCGCTCCTGATTCGACAATAAAAAAATTAAAAGCGGACATATAATATATATTCCATTAAGCTTTAACTCAATAATTTGAATGTCGTAATCATATAGGATCGTTCTTTAGGTCCGTCTAGTAGTAATGATATAAAGCGGCCTAATACTATTATTGTGGATAAACTATAGACTAATTATCATTCCCACTAGAATTATTATTATAATTTTTAGAGATGCTCTGCGTCATTTCCATCACATTTCACATACCCCCTACATGAACAAAATCGCTTTCCTACACGTAGCCAATCCGATTGGAAGTCGATTGGTAATGGATTGGAAACCGAGATACAAGCTCCAAAGATTGAAACTTTTGATTCGAAGAGCGTGGATGCGGAATCGCACACTTAGTTTTTTGTATGATTTTATGGATGAATTTGGTGGGTTAGTTTCTATCTATGAACCAAATGTAAGTTTGGATCTAAATTCGACGAATTGGATTTGTATTGATGAATAAAAAGGTTTACAAGTGGAGAAATTTCGAAGAGATTTTACAAGTATTTCTGTGTTCAAAAAAGTGTCTCTAAAACCTAAGCTCCGGTGTCCTTTTATAGCTGTCCTCGAGCTGAACCGCCTCCGGCTATTACGTCGCTACGTGCTCCGCGAATCTAAGAACCGTTTCGGACTAAGTCGTCCCGAACTATACGTTGACATTCGACCTAACGAGCACGAACTACCCGTGGGCGGATGGATTGGGCCGTGCTTATGCTTTTTAACGAATATGCTAATTGGGCTTTTATGGGCCGGATTTCGTAGGTCGAAATCCAACACCAACAAAGAGCACGTAAATGTTCTTCTTCGTTTAGTTGTGCTCATGACGTACGTACTACATCCTAAGCCATTGTATGTGATTTAGGTTTGAGTATGAAAATTAGATATCCGTCTTTCGGAACTCATGCAGTATATATATATATGAGTTTTTAGAGATCTCACGAAGTACATGTATAGAATGTGTGTATTTGTCAAAAGAATGTGTATATTAGCTTGATTTTGGGCGGGGAACAATTTTTGGCGAGACTTGTCTAACTTGCATCAGCTCATGTAACAATAATATGGATGGAAGGTTGACTTGGCTTAGGAATTTTACTGCTAGAGAATTTGTTTGAGAAGAAACTCAAGATTGTATATATGAAATTCAAGAGTATGCGGTCTTTCTTGGACGACCTCGTTATCTTTTTCTACAACTATTGCTGGAGCATGTTTGCAATTTTTGACATTACGTCGATCTGTTCTTGCAACGAAAACACGTCGTTGTTCTTCTTTTTAATGGTTTCTTATGGGAATTTTTCACTCAATCACGATGTTTTGGTCTTTTTGGCAATCTTTCGGGCAGACATTAAAAAGAAATGCCAACTCTTTTTTTCAGCATATGGTATGCAATAGCTCTCATTATTGTGGCATCAATACCACTAGCAACCAAATGGTTAAAACTTCGACTGAGAAAATCAAGATGAATAAGTAAATACAATCAATTAAGAGACATACATATATATGTATTTTGGTTTGGAGACGTTTCAAATAGCCTTTTTTCTTTCAAACAATATAATAATCAAATTACATCGTTCCACCTTTCTTCATTTCATCTTCAAATCAGCATCATTTAGTGGAAGCTTTGATCTTCAACGATGAGCCTTTTTCTTTCCACTTCTAAATAAAATAGTTTCCATCAATACCACTAGCAACCAAATCATTTGTTTCAGCTAACTAATTAGACTCACAAGTACACTTCTCCTAAGAATGTTCTTGTTGCAAATACTTCAAAGCCATTTCAATGAGATATAAAAAAATGCCTTCGATAATTAATATTTAAGTGGCTCTACAAATTAAATCAGGTAGCAGAAGAAACATAACAGGACCCATATCAAGAACACACCGAGAGTTGCCCGTATTGTATATTTGTATGTGATATGGAAGATAATTTATTTCCAAGAAAAGCCAAAACAGGAAAACAAAAAGTTATGTACCAAAGCAGCATAAAAATGTTCAACACATGCTTCATAAGAAAACGCCAAGAAAAAAAGGCATACCTCAAGCTATAGATTGCTAATCAGTGATCAAAACTTAATTTCCTAACGAGTCTTCTCATCTTTCCTAACTATGTGTCTTGGTGGTTTCGTGAGGTCGCTAAACGCACTTGATTAGTCCATTAATCACGGAACTAAGCCAACAGGTCACCAGAGCAAGATTTTTCACAGGCACAGGGTTAAATCTGTAAATACGCACTAACCAATACGAACACGAGCCGTGTGCAATTGGAGTGTAGGTGTAGCTACTGGTTGTGCACATTATTGAGGTGAATTACGGAGAGGCCCTAGTTGTGGAGACGTGGTTTTCTATGATTAGTTAGTAGAGAGAAAGTCAATGGAAATACACGAGGCTACTATAGTCAGATACTTTTTTTTCTCTTTTGGGCTTTTTACGGGAATGGATAATAAGAGAGAGATGCTCGATCTCCCCAAATCAGAGTAAACCCTAATTGTTTTGTTTCTATAGTTTTCTCTCTCGAAGGGGATCAGGAACTCGCCGGAGTGTGTGTGTGTGTGTTTGCCCTCTCTTGACTCTAGCTTTTTTTTTTGTTTCTTCTCTTGAACCTCTCTTTGTCTGTGAATTCTTCGTGGTATTTTCGGCGAAGAGAGACATAGATCGGATATGGCGGCTGATAACACGGGCGCGAAATCGAGCTCCGCTGCGGATTCTTACGTAGGGAGCTTGATTAGTTTGACATCCAAGAGCGAGATCAGATACGAAGGGATCCTTTACAACATTAATACAGATGAATCTAGTATTGGACTGCAAAACGGTACGATTCGATTCAATCCCGTCGGAGGATTCTTAGATGTGTAGTGTAATTCCGATGGTGTATCCCCGTGTGTTCTCTTTCTGATTTGGCAGAAACTTATGTTGTTTCTTCCTCTTACAGTCTTTGTTATTCTTGTGAAATCTTGCTCCCAATCTTGAAGTGTTTAGCTCGGTTTTTATAAGATTATAGCTCTTGTGCTTGGAATTCATGAAAAAAGTAGTGTTCATGTCTACTACCTAACTTATATTTTGTAATCGATGCCTTGAAACTATTGGTGGGGAATGAAAGCTTAGCCGTATGAGATTGAGATGTCCTGATCCCTGAAATTTCCACATGTATAGTCCGATCATTTGGAACTGAAGGAAGGAAAAAAGATGGTCCGCAAGTTCCTCCAAGTGAGAAAGTTTACGAGTACATATTGTTCCGTGGAACCGATATCAAGGTATCCAACAGGATTATGCTAATGCTTTTATGTAATCAGTTTTGTAACCCTGCCCACTTTGGACAATAATTGTTCTTGTTGTTGGCAGGATTTGCAAGTCAAAGCTTCTCCACCGGTTCAGCCTCCACCTACTATAAATAATGACCCTGCTATAATTCAGGTAAATGGTGGAAATGTTAATAGGATAATATTGTCTGCGGTTTTAGAGTCAATTGATGTATCTCCATCCTTCCCTTGTCTTTGTTTTGCAGTCTCACTACCCTGGTCCGATGCCAACATCGAGTAGCTTGCCTCCTACCGCAAGCGGGTCACTGCCTGACATTAGTTCTCATAATGGACAACCTGGGCAACATGGGATGGGATTTCAAAACGGAATGCCTTTGTATCAGCCTGGTGGAAATCTTGGTTCTTGGGGAGCATCACCACAACCGCCAATGTATTGGCAAGGATTCTACTCCCCACCTCCCAATGGCCTTCCCCAATTGCATCAACAGTCTCTGATTCGACCCCCTCATGGGCTGCCAATGCCCAGTTCCCTGCAGCAACCCCTGCAATATCCTAACTTTAATGCCCCTCCACCTACTGGTTCAAGCTTGCCAGAACCACCCTCTTCACTGTTTCCTTTTAGTACTAGTTCTCAAATTCTACCACCCAGTTCATTGCCTTTCTCTGGTCTACCTATGACGCTGTCTTCAGGCCTGCAATCTACACTGCAATCAGCACCATCTCCTTCCCTAGCTTCTGAGATGGCACCTCCTTTGTTGTTGAACAAAGCTCCTATAGCTGTGTCTCCTACCCTACCTCAGGATACTAATTTGCTTCCCTATTCTCTATCAACTACTAGAGCTACCGATACAGGTGCTGGCCTTCCACTGTCTAACAAGCCTAGTGTAGTTACTGGTCCAATGTCTCTGCCGCAGACAACATCATTAACATCTGCTTCTGTTGCTGGAGTTTCTAGTTCCATTAGCCAAGATAAGCCAAAACCTTTGTTGATTACTCCTGGCCAACTGCTGCAGTCTGGATCTGCTGCAGTCTCTCTGTCCCCACCCTCTAAAGATGCGGATAAAGATGTTGAGGTGGTTCAAGTATCATCATCAGCTGGGTTGGAGCAATCTGTTTCAATCACATCAGAAGCCCAGCCTCCAATACTGCCATTGCCTTCCTCTGCAAGGCCAACTCAGAAGGTTTTAAACTTGCATAAATCTCTAAAAAATTTTATCTACTCGTCAGCCTTTTAAACTTCTTCACGTATGATATGACAAAGACTCTTGAATTCTTGAAAATAGTTTTTGAGCAGTAATGAACGCTTTACATGAAATGATTTTGCATTTGCTGATGTCCGAGTTAGCTTGAATAACCTGTAACTGTTATATATGCCCCTGTGGTAAATAATACCCATTTACTTTTCCAATTTATGTCTCTTTTTCTTTGTCGAAGATGCATGAAAAGCTCTCTGGGTTCCTTCCTTGGTCTATTAGATTTTGTCTTTCATGTCTACTTACAAGTCTTCAAGGTTTGATTATTAATTGTTGTTTGCTAATTTTTTTTTCTCAGCCAAACGAGCATTCTTTCCCAAATCATAATGGTTACAGGGGACGTGGGAGAGGAAGAGGAAGAGGAGCAGGGGTAATATTCTTCTCACTCATTTATAGAATGTTACGAGCATTTATTTGTTTTTGCCAAGATATACTAGTTAAAGTTAGCTCATGAATCATAGCTATGTATGCTAATAATCCTCCTTGTTGGCAGAGATCACACCAGGTAATGAAGTTCACTGAAGATTTTGATTTCACTGCGATGAATGAAAAGTTCAATAAAGATGAAGTATGGGGTCATCTTGGAAAGAGCACAAATGGTGATGGTGATGATGATTCCCCAATCGTAGATGAAGCTGAGCTGCCTAAGGTCGAGGTCAAAGTAAGTGAAGTATACTTATAATAAAGTAAAATCGCCATATTCTCTCCCCATCTCTGGTCTCATATACCTTGATTGTTCATTGGTGTAGCCTGTTTACAACAAAGACGACTTTTTCGATAGCCTCTCATCGAATTCCATTGACCGGGATTCCCAAAATGCAAGGCCTCGGTTCTCAGAGCTACGGAAATTAGATACTGAGGTACAATCTATATATTTCCACGCTCTAAAATCAGACTAGATATAACTAGCCCCCTCTGGTTTCTGGAGATACTCAATTTTCCAGAATCTGGAGAGAAATCCATTTGACTCTTAATAAACGGTAACGGTATGATTCCAGACATTTGGTGAGTTCTCAAGATTCAGAGGAGGCCGAGGAGGGCGTGGTGGGTATGGTCGAAACGGTCATTCACGTGGCGGTTATGGTGGGCGTGGTTATGGCGGTTATGGTGGGCGTGGTGGTGGTGGCGGCGGCTATGGGTATGGTGGTCGTGGCCAAGGAAGAGGTGTATCAAATCGTACTTCCTAAAAATTGTGCTAAAAGGGTTCTAAAGACTCTGAATCCGAGGGAGCTCATGCTTTTGAGTGCTTTTGAGTGGTTTTGGTAAGTTGCAATAAAACAAAGACTGAGTCTGATGTAATGTCTAAAAGAAAAGCCCCCCTTGTGTGGTTTTCGAGTGTATCAATTTGATTTCTGATCTTTGTTTTAAGACTTGGTAACAGCGTCTGTCTTTCAATGTATTCAATGTCATTTTCAACGTTTGTAGACTTGCGTTTGTGTGAATTGCAATTTTAAATCATTATTTATAGCTTCTTGCCTTTTTGAGAACTTATTTGTTTAGTGTGGTGTGGTGACCCTGGACTTAAAAAGTCAACACTTTGACTTTGAGCACGTTTCCAGCAGCATTAAATCTAAATGGGCCGTACAAGGAGATAGAGAGAGGTCCATGTACATAGATCCATAATGATGTCTTTTATAATTGAAAACATCTCTTTGTCGGCAACTCAGGGTCTGAGAGAGTGTTAGTCACACTGTACTCAACTTTGAAGAGAGATAACAGAATGGGAAGTGCATCACTTGTCTTGTTTGCGAGACTCTCAGGTCTAGTAATCGCAGTTTTGGTTGTCTACTGGGCTCTCTTGCTTAAGTCCAGCTTCGTCCCTCGTCAAGGCCTCACCTACTCTGTAATTTCTCACACTCCTTCCTTGTTGATTTCAATTGGATCTCTCTCTGTGTCTGGTCTCTAATCAAGTTTATACTTTGTAGACTCTTCATCCTCTGATGATGGTGATTGGCTTCATTCTTGTAAGTGGAGAAGGTAGTAATGATCCCTCTCTTCATCATACCTAGTGAAGATTTCCTCTCTTTCTTGAATATTCATTTATTGATTGGAATTTGGGGGTGGGTTTGATTGTGCAGCGATTCTGATACACAGATGGTTTCCCGGTTCGAGGAAAACGAAGAAAGCAGTTCATCTATGGCTACAAGGAGTGGCATTGGTCTCTGCTGTGTTTGGGATATGGACAAAGTTCCATTCCCAATTGGGGATTTTCTCCAATTTCTACAGTCTCCATTCTTGGATGGGTTTACTCTCTGTGTCTCTCTTCGCTGCCCAGGTCCCTTCTTTTTCTCTTTCCACCAAACATCTTTTTTTTTATATTTTTATTCTAAACATCTGAGATAGTTTATTTTATTTTATTTTATTGCATTATCTCAAATTCGTCATAGAAAAAGAAGTAGATGCTTTTCAAGGTTTTAAAACTTTTATTTCAAAAAGGTCGGATTACCCGTTGCTGTCATTATTATTTTTTTCTCTTTTTTAAAAATGTTTGCTATCAATCAATAATGCAAAGAAATGACAAAGGAAGAAACTGACAAGATTCCCCTAAAAGATTAATTATTAAACAGAGAAGCATTCATTACTCCATGCGCTATGTCTTATTTATTTTATTGCAGAAATCCGCCCACGATACGAGGCTCTTCAAAGGGTGTTATAGCGCGTTTTAATAGAAGCGGGGTTTAAATGTAATTATTACTGTATCTGAAAAAATTGGGAAACTGGGGGGCATTAAGCTTTCAGTAATTACGAAACTGCCTCTCAAACTTTTCAGCTAAACTGGTTTTCAAGTTTAACAATAATGACGTTGTGTTGCAGTGGGTGACTGGGTTCTTGAGCTTCTGGCATAGAGGAGAAGTACGGACAACAAGAACAACGTTTCTTCCATGGCACGTCTTCCTCGGACTCTACACCTACGGTCTAGCCATTGCAACCGCCGAGACCGGACTGCTTGAGAAGCTGACGTTTCTTCAGACCAAGAGAACCGTCCCTAGTCGCTGTCCTGAATCAATGATCGTCAACGGTTTAGGGCTCGGCTTGGCTTTGCTCAGTGGCATTGTTATAACTGCTGCTATTTTGCCAAAGTATCAGAGCCATTCTGGTAACGAGAAACTCGTTTACTCATCTCAAGACCGTCCCAAATGTTTGACTACTTGAGTTTTTTTGGTTTTGCTTGGATTTTGATTTTGGGGACAAACTACACATCTCTGGTGTACAAAAAAGAACAAATTAGTTTGTATTACCGCATTGTGATGATGAGACTTCTGTCCAGAAACTTGGCTCCTCCAACCTTTCCTTGAATCTGAGACGGTAAACGAATCACTCGTCTTTGGTCCCCTGCTTCTATTAAGAGCTCAGAGCCTCCTCTGTACTGTAGATTCAGAAACAAAATCATTCGCAGTTTTTAATCCCATATGAACAGGAGAGAGCTTCACAAGAGGAGCCAAAGAGACTGAATGGAGATGAGAATTTTGTTTTTACCTGGTACAGTTTGATTTCCGATTTTTCAAACCCCGGCATGAAAAGAGTCACTGACTTCTTTGCTGTATCAAACATTACTGGTGGTGTCAAGCTGCCTTCTTGGCTTAATATTCCTGAAAGAAGTTCCCGGACATTAGAATTTGCTTGGTCCAGCAGAATTTTCTCCCAATCCAGACCATTTTTAGTAAATGGAACCAATGCGGAAGCAAAGGGCAGCGGCACAAATTCGTCTTTTGGGATTTTATGTGACTCGGTTGGCAGATTCGAAGAAGATGAAATAGCAAACGCTGCAGAAGCATGAGATCCAGCTTGTATTGTACAACCCCAATAGCGTAATGCAGATTTAACAGACATGGGATTGTTTGGATCCATCACAAGAAAACTCCTGAATCTGTCTGTATCACTCAAAGCAGAAGCGCCAGTCTGCAGTTTGCAAAAATCCATACGTAATTTTGGAGCTAAATTAGTTGAAGAAACAGAGTTACGGAATAGATAGATACCTCCAAGAAACGTTCCAAAGTATCCCACATATCAGCACTTGTCATGCCACTAAAAGGTGACTTGTTGCCGCTTATGTTCATTGACTCATCAACAAATCTCATAATGGAAGGACTTGTTAGCCTCCCAAGATCAGTCTTCTCGGCCACACTCCTCAGATATTTCACATACAATCTGCACACAAAAAAAGAAGCATACTTCCTAAGGGTTGCAAGAAAGAAAAGAAACACAAAGAAATGAGAAACAAAAGAAAGCAAACATAGTGCACACCTTGTTTTACTGCTTAGACCTATCATCCGAAGAGTTTCCTCAGTGCTAGTGCCATCGTAAATTATAACGTCAAAAGTCTTCCCCTTGTGGTTCTTTCGGGTTGCTTGCCTAAAGAAACCAACAAGCCTCTCGAGTTCAAGCATTGAAAAGATGGAATCCATCCCTGGAAGCACTCCTAGTTCTTCTCCAACCACCTACTACACAGTAATAGCCAAAACAAATGAGGACTTAAAATCCCAATCTCTTTTCTGTCGACGCAGATATGAAGGTGTGTTCACATACCTACCCCTTCAAGAACCCCTTGGGTCATATTAAGTCGGGCATCTGCTTGCTTCAGCTGTTTAAGAGGTTCTAGGAGCATCTGCAGTTTTACAAGGAACCGTTGTTGAGAAAGTTTAACTCTGAACCAGACATAAAGTATGCCAAGATCGCAACAAAGAGGGACACACCTTTGTGGTTTCCAGCCTAATAACCGAGAGATTGTCGTTGATTAAGGTAGGAGAAGTCCCAATCTTGCTTCCGAGGAGGAAATCAGCAGAAGGATCTTGATTATGTACCACCAAGCATGTACTGAGCCCAGCCAATGCGTAATGCTATGAGCATAGCCATTGTATTAGTTAGTAACAACAACAAATATTCAATCTCGATACACAATATCAGATGCAACGAAAGCACCAAGATAAGCAGAGAGGAGAAAGCTTTGATCTTTCAGGTTCAACAGATTCAGTACAACGTAACATTATAGATTCATGGTGAACCATCTCTTGCTGGCTCCGATAAGGTTCATAATCAAATTGATTCATGCAATTGCTACTGGAGTTCCCCCATGAATGCAAAGAGAAAGAGATTCGAAGAATGGGGTTTTTTTTCACCTGAGCGGCGAAAACAGCGGCGGTGGTCTTGCCGGAGCCGCCTTTCCCGAGAAATGTGACGAACTTCGTGGGTTTCGGAGACGATTCTCCGACGGAATCGTTATCATTTGTCGAAGATGTTGCCACCACAGAAGCTCGACGTTTCCTGGAGACTGAAGCTGCTTCCGTCCGCACAAGGGGGAGGAGATTCAGAGTTGGGCTTGAGCATGTAAGAGAAGAAACGAGCAAAGACACCATTTTGTTTGTGCAAAATTGAAGAGATGAGATTGGCCGGAGCTATGGATGTTTTGAGCCGCTTGTGATAAAGGAGTGACCGGAGCTGACACAGCGACACACAATTGACGCCTGTGTTCGACTTTTCTGACCGAATTAACAGAAAAATGCCCTTCACATTTTCCAACTACTTACTTATTCATGGATCATGCTCCATTAGTGTCCATAATTGCAACTAACGCTATTCGACCATGATTATCGCAGGTTTTTAAGTGAGTTTCTTAAAAATATGTTGTATTAATTTAATATAAAGTGAATGAAAATCAAAAGAAACGTTTCTTAATTAAGAAACGCTAAGAAACGTTTCTTACGTAAACGTGTCCATCAGATACAATTTGGGGCAAAAAAAAAATGGTTTCTCTCGTCATATTTTTTATCGACACAACTTCTTCTTCGTTCTCTCCGTCGAAGGCGACGACTATTCGCGTTCCTCTTCGGCATCGGCATCCCGCGACAGTTCCGGCGAGTCACGGCGACGAGAATCATCTCCGGTTACCTGATCTGAGCGGTGTGATGGCGTCTGGGATCGGCAGAGGAGGTGGATCCTTGTCGGAGGTGTATAGTAGTAGTGCGAAAAGGATTCTACTCAAGGCTCGTGACGGAATCGAGAAGTTGGAAAGGTTTGAGTCCGGTGCTCCGATGGATTCTTCCGATCTGTCATCCGCCGTGAAAGGAGCCGAGGAAATCGAGAAGTTGGAAAGGTTTGAGTCCGGGTTATTTAAGCGTCGATTCGTCGGCAAGTCATCGACGGACGCCGTCTCGGACGGTGACGTTGGGCCATATACAGCCTCAGGCTCCGACTTATCGTACCGTCTTCTGCAATGATCGCGATTATAATTTACCCGTCCGCTTCAAGGTAGTGTTTTCCGGCGTTTGGATTGCGCATTGGGATTTTTTTTTGCTATTTGAATTCATCGATTTGTTTTGGATTCTAATGAATTTTTGTTAATTGTTTTCAGGGTAATTCGATTTCTACAACAAAGTACAATGTTTTCACCTTTCTCCCCAAGGGTCTGTTTGAACAGGTGAATACGCCATGGTTAAAGGGTTGTTAACTTAAGAGTTAAGAGTTAAGAGTTAGTCTTTCCTCAAATCCAACAAGTTTTATGGAGCCCTAGGATTTACTAGCCGAGAATTTGCTATGATGTGGGAGTGTCTTTGGTTATCTATGTCTCTTGATGCACTAATATTTCAAGGCTAGTGTGAATTTACCTATGGAATTAAGATCAAAATCGTAAACGAAGTTACATTTGCCAACACTTCAAACACCTCCATTTCCCCAAGGCTTAACAATGTGTTTCCTGACAGTTTAGGCGCATAGCAAACATATACTTTCTTGGAATTTCATGTCTTTCAATGACACCAATAAGGTATGTTAACTCCACTAGAAATTATAAATTTTGTCGATATTTTGAAGTTGCCTTGTGTTCTGGCTGGATGAAATGTTACTGATAGATTTATGCAGTTATTAACTAGATAGATTGTTTGTCCTGCAGCCCTGTGAGTCCAATAACAAATGTAGCTCCATTGTCTATGGTGCTTCTCGTATCTCTCATTAAAGAGGCTTTCGAAGACTGGGTGAGGGATAATTGTTTGTTCTTCTTTTGTTTTTTATTTGCAATAATATCTCATTTCTCCATATTTTGCTCCAAACTCCATATGGAGAAATCATATTTGCAGATAAAACAAGATGCATTTTTTCCAGCAGATATTCTTTTCCTTTCCAGCACTAATCCGGATGGTATCTGCTACGTTGAGGTGCTTCTTCTTTCACAGCCCCTTTCCAAAATATATTGCTTTCTCTTTGTCCAGGACAAAAGCTGTTATTCAAGAATGTTCTCTTACCTAGTGTACCATTCATTTGTTTATTTCTTGTGAGTGCAGACTGCAAATCTAGATGGAGAAACAAATTTAAAAATAAGAAAGGCCCTTGAAAGCTTCCGAATTTAAAGGTTAGCCTATGGCTTAACTTTACATAATCTTGATTGATTATTGCAAAAGGTAAAAATGGTTTAGAGAATATACTAATCTCACTGCTTAACTTTACATAATCTTGATTGACTTTATGAGAATATACCAATCTCACTGCTTAACTTTATGAGAATATACTAATCTCACTGCTTAACTTTACATAATCTTGATTGATTATTGCAAAAGGCAAAAATGGTTTAGATGATGGCTATGGTTCTGAATTGCGAGGTCTTTGAAATACAACTATGTATTTCAATATTCATTTCAGTGGTGGTTAGATGATGGCTATGGTTCTGAATTGCATTTGCTTGCTTTGTTGCAACAGTATCTGTTTTGAATGCTCTTAGTTAGGTTTAAGTCTTGTCGATGTGGTTAGATAGGTGTTCAATGCGTTTTGATCTTCTTTAAATGCATTGATCTTCTGTAAAAAATATCTGTTTGTTTGATCTTCTTTAAAGGCAGATGCTTCTTCCCTTTCCTTTCATGTCTGAAACAAATCTTTTCCTTCTTCTCTTTTCTTTCCCTACAACCGATTCATCTTTTCTTTCATTCATTCTTCTCTTTCTCTCTTCTATTCCCTTTTAATGGATGTGTCCTTTACATATCCATATTCTCAGCCGTCAAACTTTGTTGACTTGTTGAATAGTCAACAAGAAACTGGCATTGATGATTCCTTCAGTCCTTTCGAGCAAGTCCCTGTCTTCTCTTCTCAGCCTACACCTCAAGAGCGAAGAGAAAGAAAGCCTTGGACTCCCAGCGACGATGTCTTGCTCATCAGTTCGTGCCTCAACACCAGCAAAGACCCGATAGTTAGCACCGAGCAAAAAGGTGGAGCATTCTGGAAGAGGATAGCAGCCTACTATGCAGCAAGTCCAAATGCCGCATCACGTGAACTCCGTGAAGCTAGCCAGTGTAAGCAAAGGTGGCACAAGATCAACGATTTGGTGTGTAAATTCTGTGGTGCATACGAGGCCGCAACAAGGGAGAAGGCCAGCGGCCAGAACGAAAATGATGTGCTTAAGCTTGCATACCAAATATTCTTCAGTCATCACAAGAAAAAGTTTACTCTTGAACACGCATGGAAGGAGTTGAGGAATGACCAGAAATGGTGTGAGCTTTCAACCACCAAGACTGATGCATCCTCAAAAAGGAGAAGGAGTGCAGAGGGTTCACAATCGCCGGGTGCAGAGGAGCTGAAGAGTGTCGAAGATGGTGTTTCTAGCACACGTCCTCCTGGCGTGAAGGCGGCAAAAGCAACAGGGAAAAGAGAGAAGGCTGATGGCAACACTCTCTCTAAGTTTCAGAGGATGTGTGACATTAAGGAGAAGGATTTAGCAATGAAGGAGAGACAGTCCAAGATGGGAGTTTTAGAACGTCTCATTGCAAAATATGAACCTTTGTCTGAGTTTGAAGAAGCTTTAAAGAAAAAACTCATTGCTGAGATGTTGGCTAGTTAGTTTGTTTCAAGTTTCA
>PKMM01048317.1:590055-754863 GCA_002933915.1 Eutrema heterophyllum | reverse complement strand
ATAAAATGAAAGAAGCATTAATTAACTAGATTCGTAAAATCATCATGACTTATTATACAAACTAAATACATTTGCACATAAATGAATATACTAAAGGAATTAATTTGTGGTTTCCTAAAATTTCAATATTACAATTTTGCTGTCATTAATACACAATATATATCATTAATTATATTGTCGATATTACGAATCTAAAAATCTCATATTTTCAGCAACCGTAACAATCCTAATAACGGCAACCATAAAAATCGTAGCATAGAATTTGCCAATTATGTTGATTTAATTATTACTATTTTAATTAATATTAAAAGTCTATGAATGACTATTTATTTAAGGAAGCATGTATCATCGAATAAATACTGATATTCATAATTCAAAAAAAAATCAAATAAAAAAAGAAATAAAAACTCGAATATCTTTAATTTTTTTCCACCATATAGGGAATTTAGGGATTATACCCACTGATTTGTAGAAATAAAATCTTATCAATATCAGCCAATTAAATTCATTCTAAATTAAGATATCTGAATCAAATAATTTTTGAAATTAAGATATATCCGAATTAAAATCTTTCTAAAATCTTAACTTAGATAGATACAAATATTTAGAGGATATAATCTTTCAATCCTAATTTGCATATCATCTTCCCTATATAAATAGGATTCTAAGTCATGTTCCTCTCATATCACTCGACTTTTCACAGCAAAAAATGTATAATTGTTTTGACAATTTGATTGCGATTAGCAAAATAGAAATATATACATATATTTTGTGTGAGATAAACTTTCATTATAGTTTTTTTAAAAAATTTTGCAGGATGAGCTTAATGCAACATTTCTATTTGCTTGAACTCTCATATACTTCTGCCACGTTGGAATCTGTTTTCTGGGCCACGATGAAGAATTTTTCCCTCACTTGAAGAATGAAAACTATGCTTAAACATTTGAGTACATTTATTATTAAAAAAAATTCTTATAAATTAAAAATGGCATTTCAAGTGTGATCTTATATATTTTTTTTTGAAATTGGTGTGCAGTTTTGAATAGCTTAATCTAACAAAAACTAAATTTGGGAATTTGTCTTTACATTAGCATTTAATCATATCACACTTATGTCAATAATTCTTCACTGTATGGTTGATTTGGGAAGGTATTCATATAACTAAAATTATGCATATTTCAATTCAGTTTAATACAAATTTCTTATGCATATTACTAATTGAATTCGCATAATTAATATCATTTTCTTGCATCATAAGAGAAATCACGTCTTTGATTGAGGGTGATAAATCCGGATTTTGGTCGTTTTATTTGCTTTTATATAACTGTAACAAAGAAATAAAATGATGGTTACAATCTTTTTTTAAGATCAGCTTATATTGAAAATTTTAGATATCTAAAAAAATTTAAAACTATTTACACCAAATTAAAGCATATTTCGATTTTTGAAATATTTTTTCTGTTTAATAATGTTTTCCTTCTTTTTTGTGTGTTTGTATATACATGAATTCTAGACTCTCATTGCTTCAAATAGTATAAGTTAAGACCTATAATTCGATTCGGAATGATTGCTTGATTTTGAGGAAAAATATATGGATAAAATGGAAGAAGATTTGAAGCATATGACACAAAAGATTTATGTTGATTTGATTTGATATTTTTATTGGTTTTGGTTCTATTGATTAGAGAGAGTTGCTCTTTTTAACGCTTGATACTCTATTTTTTCTTTATCTTCAAAATAAACATCATTCATTGTTTTAAAAAAAAAGAAATGTCGTTGTTGTCTATAGTTGTTTTATTTTTAGAGTTTGCTGCCTTAACTTTTACACTTTTGTTTTACGTTAATGATTAGATTTGTTATTTGTAGACCACATTTATTTGTTTATTTATATTGCCAAACACAATTTAAGGAGATGTGAACATTTAATTTACCACATTTTAATAATTAGAAAACTAATTTATTAATCATATATTTTAAAAGGTTTCTTAATTTCATTACCTATAATATTAGTGAACATAGTACTTTATAAAAAATTGTATAATTCAAAACCTAAACGAACGTAGAACGTAGAACTATTGTTTGTAAATTCATATGAACTGAAAATATATATAACAAAACGGGTCATAAAATTGAGGTAGTTGAAATCACTAATTTTGAATCATACATGTCATACTAAAAATATATTTTTCCATACAAAATAGAAAACATAAAAACAAAAACAAATAAAAAATTGTCGCAAGCCCCATTGTGGATTAAAATTTTAAAAAACTATATAATATATTTTATACCAAAAATAAAATTGTTAACACATCTCAAAATTTTACATCCACAAATACATTTTGTCAAAAAAATAAAACTAAACATTAGAAAACAAAATTTAAAACTTACCTCCATTCTAGGGCGGATTAGAAAAAGATTATGTCAACATGATGAACTCCCGTTACTTTTCATATTGAATTCCCGTTCTAGGACGGATTAGAAAAAACAAATTATATCTAAACACCTAAATAATTATGTGTCTCATATGACAAACATTAAATATACAAAAAATTAAATCTAAAGACAAAAATAAACACAAATTATATTACAAAATTTGATTAAAAAAAAAAAATCTCGTGCGGACACACGGGTTTAAAATCTAGTATAGTGTTAAAATCTGATTGATTAACTTGACCACATGTCGCAATTATATTAATTATTAACTTTGAAACATCAAACTTTATATAATAAGATATTCATTTCTAAAAGTCCTATTTATAGTATATAAAATTATTTAATTAATCACAAATGTCCAACAATATCTTACCTACGAAAGAGAAAGATTACCCACTAAAGAGAATATTATGTTGGTGATTATGATCGACAGCCAAAATTTAATTATTATTATATTCGAAACTAGAATATCCCATAACAGAGATGTATTGTTGACACTGGACTCACTGTAGCATCCGAGGTGAGAATTATATTTTTTGGTAGGAGTTTCTTGCAAACCCAACACATATAAAGCATCCGGGCCGAAGCCCACAATCTAAATGACCCAACAGCAGTGAAAATTGTTCTCAAGATAAATCAAACTCGAGAGAAAATGAATTTACGAGTTGATTACCACCAGATTATCACTCCCAAATTCTAATAAAGGATTTCAAATGTGGCCATATTTTCTGTTGTAAGAATGGGGCCTGTATAGTGTATAAGATCATAACTTATACTAAAATCAAGATCCATAGACCGTACACGATCTATTTTTTATTTAAGTAGATTAAAGATATATCTTATTAATTTTTGGTGTATTGTTGGTTCCTAAGTAAGCCTCTTTAAATTCAGTTCCTGGCTTAAAATAGTGAAATCTCACAATTCTTATTGGATACGAAATGCAAAGTTTTGCACTGGTGAAGTGCATCAACTCCATAATAAAGAAAGTAGTGTGTTATATAAGTCAAGAAAGTAAATAGTTGAAACTCACACTACTTATTATTTACTGACGGAGGAGATCGCAACCGTTGTAATGAGTGAACAAAAAAAACGATTAAAATGCGATGAAAAGACAACTTTTGATTTGAAATATCAAACCAAATTTTTATTTTTTAAAAATCTGATTAATATGTGAAAAGCACATGGAAAGCTGATAAACACACTAATGCTTTGCTTTTTGGTTGGATGATTATAAATTCAATAATCCTCTAATGGAGGTCTTCTGAATTTCATCATTAGTCTTCTGAATTTCAAATATTTAAACCCATCATTAGTTAGTCAGTCACCTTAAAATGAAAACTTATTTATTAGACCCACCAAAGTTATCACAACCGTTGATTTATACGACCAGATTCTTACGATGGAAGTCAACGCGTATACGACCGCGTCGCACCCAATAACTTCCTTGACTCTTCCAAAAACATTAAAACTGGCGCCTCTCTCTCTACTATCCACTTCCCAGTTATTTCCGGGGACTATAAGATTTTTTATTTTCTCAAAAAAAATTTCTCTCTCTCTAGCGATAAAGCAAAGCGAAACATTAGTCGAGTTATTAGTTTGTATCGATTGGGGTGTCGAGCAAACTTCACTTTTTTATAGCCGTCGAGAGAGTTGTCTAGGGTTTTGTTTTTGGATTCTGCTTGAGTTCGTTCTGATCTTTTTCTTCATCGAGCTCTCATGGCTGGGTAAGCACTTTTTTTTTTCTATCCCGCTCTGGGCTTTGTCTAGGTCATCGAGTTTTTAGTTTACCTAAGTAAGATTTCTGTCAATTTCAATCGAGAAAGCAGACGGAAAAGTTTGAAGCTTTTTTCCCGGTTTTGTGAATCAATGGAGCTCTGTGATTTTAATTAAGCGCGAAAGAGGTTTTTATTTTTGAAATCTGCATTTGGGTCATTCATTGCTAGGGCTATAAAACGGGATTTCTGTAGCTTCCAGTCCTATGATGATGATGCTTTTCCTCCCAGAAATTTTGATCGATGAACATGAATTTCGTAAATCATACATTTTTAACAGCTAATTAGTATCCACAATATCTGTCTATAGCATTTAAATGCATCAAATTTAGGTCTTTGCACTTTCTCGAAGTAGACATTCATCGGTGGAACAGACTCCATATCCTCTTTGCTCCATGAGGACAAAGTATTCTGCAGAGTAAAATGTTTGGTTTTTCAAGAAATCTAGGGATTGAGTTTTGTTCTTATGTGATCATGTCTTCTTGGAAATGGTACTGGATAAAACCTTTTTCAGGTCTTTCATTAGAGCTATGTGTTTTGATATCATCTTTCCTATAGTTGTGCGATGTCTAGAACTACTGCCTTGACCAATGGATGCCTTTCTTGCTGTATACAGGCGATCATGGCTGGTAGATAGTAACCGTATTGCAACCAAAATTAGGAGTGCATCGGCTAGTTCTGACCCGCGCCAAGTGGTGTGGAACAGCAATCCTACAAGACATTGCCCGAACTGTCATCACGTCATTGACAACAGCGATGTACGGTCTGCTCTTTCGTTTCTTTTGATGCTGATTCTCTAATATTGTATTTCTATGTTGTTGTAAACACAAGTTTTGTACATTTCCAGGAAGTTGATGATTGGCCAGGATTGCCTCGCGGTGTGAAATTCGATCCATCTGATCCAGAGATCATTTGGCATTTGCTTGCAAAATCTGATTTATTGGGTTTAAGTTCCCACCCTTTCATTGATGAGTTCATCCCAACCGTCAATCAAGATGATGGAATCTGTTACACCCATCCTAAGAACTTACCAGGTCAGACAATGCAGGTTTTCTTTCTTATTTCACCGAGTTTTGCAAATTTTTAATCTTACTCAAATTGAAATATTTTAGGTGTTAAGCACGATGGAACGGTGTCCCACTTCTTCCATAGAGCAATCAAAGCTTATAGCACAGGAACTCGAAAGCGTAGAAAGATTCACGATGATGATTTTGGCGATGTGCGCTGGCATAAGACAGGAAGAACTAAACCGGTTGTGTTGGATGGTGTTCAAAGAGGCTGTAAGAAAATAATGGTTCTCTATGGTGGGAAAGCTGTTAAAACGAACTGGGTGATGCACCAATATCACTTGGGAACAGATGAGGATGAGAAGGAAGGTGATTATGTTGTTTCTAAGATATTCTACCAGCAGCCACAGCAGCAAGTTGTAGTCAAGCAAGGTGATAAGGCTGAACAGGAAGTCTCTGAAGATATCTTTGCTGCAATGACTCCGAAAGCAGATCCTGTCACTCCAAAATTGTTTACACCCGAGCCTCGACATGCTGTCCGTCTTTGCTCTGATTCTCACTTCGCCAATGACTATGCTACTCCCCATGACTATGTGACTGCCCATGCGGTTTCTCTTGCTGAGGTAAAATTCTTATTGTTCTGCTTTCTTTTGATAAGCCCCTGTGCTAGGCTAGCGCAGGAGTATTGTGATTACCGTAGGTGGTTTCTAGTGGATTTAGCTATGTTGACAGTTCAGCAGCTATAGCTGAGTCAGTTAGCTACAGAGCTAACAGGTTAAAAAATGAAGTTTAGGCAGAATGAGTTGGGGTAATCAGGGGGTTTCTAGGGTTTGGGATTGAGAATTGGGTCGAGAGTGGAGGAGATTCACTTGTTAAACAAGTATAAGCTCTTGATGAAGTGAATATAGAAGGAGTTTACTGGGTTGGATCTTAACACATTCCTGTAAATTTACAACTTATTCCTATTTCTCTAACTAACTGATATTTTTTCCTTTGTTTCACGGTACCTAAGACATCAGAAGGAATGTATATGGAAGATGAGGTTCAGGGAGTTCAAGTTAATCATGAAAGACCAAGTATTGAGGATGAGCGTGAGCCTGAGACCGGGATTGAAAACCGAGAAAACGAAATGATAGATGATAAAGAAGACAAAGAGAAGGATAAAGAAGATGAAAACGATCAAGAAGACAAAGAGAAGGATAGAGAAGATGAAAACCAAGCTGAGGAAGATCCGAATTGGTTGGACAGCGGATCTCAGTTTATCTTGGACTCGCAACAGCTTGTGGAAGCCTTGTCTCTTTGCGATGATCTCTTGCAGACGGGGTCGCAGGACAGAGAAGAAAACACAAACAATGGAGGCTTAAGGAATAAACAGCCATGTTTTGCTGATTACGCACATCTAGAAACAGAAGACTTCAAACGGGATCTGGAGGAATGTCAGAAAATCGTTCTTGAACCCTCCAACATAGAGCTCGATACTCCACCTGAGTTTCGTCTGAGCCAGCTGGTAAACTCAAACCCCTTTCCTCTCTCAAACTTTTTGATGCAAACAGGCACAAAAGTTAAATGTGTTTTTGTTATGCTTGTTCAGGAATTTGGATCACAGGAGAGCTTTCTCGCTTGGGGCACTGGAAAGACTGACTGACCAAACAGAACTCCCACGAGATTGAGACAACAGAACTTATCGCTATTTTTTGGTTGGCAAAACGGTGCCACGCTGAGATACGATGATATTTTCCCTCTGCGCTTGATTTCAAAATGTTTTTGGTTTTTTTTTTTTTTTTCGGATTAAGGTCAACTACTTTGGAATGCGTCTCCGATCTAACTTGCTATGTATGTATGTAAATAATGCTTTTGAGAGTTTTACGAGTCCAAAACCTCCATTTATGGACTCTAATCTCGCCGGAATTGCTATGTCCAGAAATTCACTAGGAAATTCTTTCTTACTGAAATCTTGTTTCTCTCTCAACTAGCACCAAAACACATCGTTTGTGTTATCATTTACATGTAAGCAGTATGTTAGAACATTGTACTTCGTATTTCAGCTGAAAAAACAAATAAACGTAAACGTTAACAATCAGAGTATAAACGTAAACGTTAACAATCAGAGAATCCAATATACAGCCACCTCTATTGAGTATTGATGAAAGAGATGATAATATAAGTACAATCAGCAGGTTTGCCCGAGTGGTTAAGGGGGAAGACTTAAGTTCTTCTGCACATAAGTGCGCGTGGGTTCGAACCCCACAGCCTGCATATATTATTTCTTGTTTTCAGTATCTTTTCTTTTACTATGTACTACTGTGATCGATGATCTGATCTGCTGTAAAAAGCTTTTTTTTTGGGTTTTTCAAACACGTAGGAGTGGTCAAAGTAATGGGCTGGGCTTATAAGCCTATAGAATCCGAGGTCCATAAGTCAAAGAGTTTTGTCTATTCTCTTATTGTGCTGTGAAGGAAACGACAAGTAGGCGGAGTCACAGATTCAGAGAATTTAATACTTATTTACTACTAACATTTACACCGACCGCGTTGTATTCTAACGCTGCTCTCTCTGTAACTACTAACCACGTTGGTCTCTCGTTCTTCACATTCTCATTGTATATCACACTACTCGGTAATTAAGCAATTGACCAAAATATTTAATATAACTGAATTGATTTACAACAAAGTGGGCACCATGATCACAACTTCCTCTTAATTATCTCATCACTAGGAAAAAAAAAAAGAGTTTATTTTGGTTTAATTAAACTAAGATTAGATCGGTTTGACTTGGTTACCAACTAAACACACAATTTCAGATTTAAGCTAGTGTGTGTACGTACTGGAAAAAAAAAGAGTTAATATTTGGTTGGGTTTAGTAGAGTAGGGTGAATTTTAGGTGGTGAATATTTGTCTAGTAGTGCATGGTGGCCACGTGACGGTGACAGGTAGAATTTGCTTCAATTATTCACTGACGTAAACTCTTTTTATTTATTGGCTCGACACTCCCTCACTCACAAATTTTAACACTCACTATCTACTCGTATTCAAACTTCAATATATGTAAGTAAATATAACAATATAAACCATATTAAAACCTAGTAATAATCAGGTTTATTTGAAAATAGTTAGTCAAAACAGAATATTGAAAAGGAAAATAATGGCAAAAAAGCGGCCCCATAAAATATAGGGGGGAAAAAGTGAAACAAAGTCAGCAACAAATGTCCCTTTAATGACCAAACTCACCCGCTAATCTCGCCTTCATCTTATAGATTTTTTTGTTTGTTGGTTCCATATTCAATCACATTGCTTCCCTTTACTCTCTCTCAAATCCTAATTTCAACACAATGCCCTCCTTCTTCCTCTCTCTCTCCTCCATCTTCCTCCTCCTCCCCCTCCCCTTCTCTCTCTCCTCCCCATTCAGTACAGTCTCTATCTCTCTATCCGTCTAGATCTGATAATGATGATGATGTTGATGAACTGAATTCAATTTCTTCCCTCTGTTTTCTTTTGCAGATACTTCTTTATTCATTGACTGTGGAAGTCCCCAAGGTTCCACTGACGCATTCAACCGCACATGGCTCCCCGATCGGTTTTACTCCGGCGGAAACACCGCCGTTGTCTCCGAGCCTCTTCGTTTCCACCTCGTCGCCGAGAAGACTATCAGGTATTTCCCTCTCTCCTTCGGCAAGAAGAATTGCTACGTCGTTCCCCTCCCTCCTGGTCGATACTATCTCAGGACTTTCACCGTTTACGATAACTACGACGGCAAGTCTCATTCCCCGTCCTTCGATGTCTCCGTCGAAGGCACGCTAGTCTTCTCATGGAGATCTCCCTGGCCGGAGAATCTCCTCCGCGACGGCTCTTATTCTGATCTCTTTGCGTTTATCGGAGACGGAGAGCTCGATTTGTGCTTTTATAGCATCGCTACTGATCCTCCGATTGTAGGTTCGCTCGAAGTCTTACAAGTCCATCCATCGTCCTACGACGCCGATGGGACCGGTCAGAACGTTCTCTTGGTTAACTACGGGAGGCTCACATGTGGGTCAGATCAATGGGGGCCTGGCTTCACTAACCACACCGATACTTTCGGGCGGTCGTGGCAATCGGACGAGGATTTTCGATCGGCCGACTCGAGATTGGTGGCTCATTCGTTGTCGACGGTGGAGAAAATCAAGGGAGTGGATCAGGAGCCGAATTATTTCCCAATGAAGCTTTATCAGACGGCGGTGACAGTCTCTGGAAGCGGGTCGCTGGTTTACGAGCTGGAGGTTGACGCGAAGCTTGATTACTTGCTCTGGTTCCATTTCTCCGAGATTGACCCCACGGTGAAGAAGGCTGGGCAAAGAGTGTTTGATCTGGTGGTGAACGACAACAATGTGAGCAGGGTTGATGTATTCAGCGAGGTCGGAGGATTTGCAGCTTATAGCTTAAACTATACAGTCAAGAATCTGAGCAGTACTACTGTGACGGTGAAACTTTCGCCTATCTCGGGGCCACCGATAATCAGCGGGTTAGAGAATTACGCCATTGTTCCGGCTGATATGGCCACGGTGCCTGAACAAGGTATGTCAAATTAAGGATATTGATTGTTCAATGTCGAGTTTTATAGCTTTGAGCAAGAATGGTATGTTTTGACTCTCCTGTTTGTTTTTTTGCAGTGGCTGCTATGAAAGCATTGAAGGATTCGTTACGTGTTCCTGATAGGATGGGTTGGAATGGTGATCCATGTGCTCCTACTAGCTGGGACGCTTGGGAAGGAGTCGCATGCCGTCCAAACCCACAAGGATCTACTCTCGTGATATTCCAAATGTGAGTGTCATTCATGCAGACTGTAATTAGAACTGCCTTGCCTTATTCATTGTCACATTATGGGTACAAAAGATAGCGTATGCCATCTGAAAATTAGATTCTTTTGTATTAGACGAATATTTTAAGAAGTTGATTTGGAAAGTTAGATTAAGTGTTACAATTATCTTCAACTGTATCTTGGTAGTCGCATAAGTTTTCCAGCAAATACTTAAATTAAAAGTTTAAACTATAGCTGATAGCTTCATAAATAGTAATGCCTTGTGTGGTTATTATTATTTCTTATGCCTGCGTTTTGCGCTTTCTTATTGTTATCATGTACATCTTAAATAGGGAGTTGCCTCGTTGTTTTTTACCTGTTTCAGAGACCTCGGAAGCCAAGGCTTAAAAGGATTTATCAGTGAACAAATTAGTCTGCTGACTAATTTGAATAGCTTGTAAGTACCAACTATTGCCTTGGCTTATCTATCTCAGAGTTCATAGCTCATTATAATGCAACTGGATTCATGTTGATTCATGTGTCGGCATTGTGATTTCGCTTAAGATATATGAACTAACTCAATTATCTCATATTTATTAGGCGAAGGAATTAAAGGATTTTCATTTCATTCTGATTGCAGGAACTTGAGTTTAAACTCCTTAACTGGTTCACTACCTTCAGGTCTTGGTCATAAATCCCTTGTGAGTCTGTAAGTTAACTAACACATCTCAGATCCATGATCAGTTGCCAAATTTTATCATAGATGGGAATCTTTCTACCTTGTTACTGCTTCAAATTGTAGATAGTTTATGATAAATGCATGCACTTAAGATGACAACAAAACATTGATATTGGAGTGTGATGATGGTTTAGAGCCCTTACGAAACAATTTTGGCTCTGTAAATTTGTGCTCATTGTTTGCGTATTTGGGTTGCAGTGACTTGTCCAACAATCAGCTCACGGGGCCTATACCTGAAAGTCTGACCTCTTCAAGCTTAAAGCTCGTGTAAGAAGCTGCTTCATATCATTATTTTGACTATACAGTTCTGTGTCAATATTTTTTCCATTCCATACGAGACATGGTGAAATATCGATACATGTTAAGAGAACTAGATTGGCCTAACAAGATTTTAGAGACGACCAAATTTATTGACGTTAACACAAACTCTTGACTGATTTATCTATGATGTGTTGTTAGGCTTTTGAATGGCAACGAGTTGCAAGGAAAGGTACCAGAGGAGGTTTATTCAGTTGGTGTTCATGGTGGAATTATCGAGTATGTTAATTTCAAAAGTCCACATATAATAATGATAGCCTCTTTTTGTTCTATTAATAGAAAATTTACCTTCCTTTTCATTATCAATGGCTTTGTTCTTTGATCCATTAGCTCACACTCATGACTCAACTAAAAAAAAAAAACTCCATCTTCTTACAGTCTCTCTGGAAACAAAGGATTATGCGGGGTTCCCACTCTTCCTTCGTGTCCACTTCTATGGGAGAATGGCCACTTATCCAAAGGGGGTAAAATAGCCATAGCCATATCTTGTGTGGTGATATTCATTCTGATACTCTTGGTCGTTTACTTGTGCTGCATCTGGAGAGGAAGACATGATTACGACTTTGCCCCTCCTCACGATCTAACCTGTGAGTAAAAAATCCGCAAAGTTCCTCATAACTGAAGAAATTTTTAAAAAAATACTTGAATCTTGATATCTCTCTCTCCCTCTCTCTTTTGTATGTGTCGTGCAGCGCTTGCAGCAAAGAGAAACAGATACCAGAGGCAGAAGTCGTTAATGCTATTGGAAATGGAGAGCCAACACGCGAAAGGAATGCCCACACTGCCCTTGAATTCGCAATAGCTGGGAAAGAGAGATAGGAAGAGATTTGACTTGGACAGAGAGCAAGGAGATGAGATGAGGATTAGAGGTTTTTTCTGTGTAATTAGTATACAAAGCATTACTCCTCAAGAAGACCACAAATAACATTGAAGAAGGGCATTGGATCAAGAGTGTGCAATTCCACAAACAAAAGTAAAGAAGTTAATCTTCCTTCATTGTAATTTAATTTTTGGGTCTTTCTTAGGTATGATATGAATTATTAATTGTTAAGTATTCATTCTTACTTACGCCCTTCCCTGTATCTGTGTTGCATTGCATGTATCATACCTTTTTTTTTAGTATAATGGATATCACCATATATGGATTAACCATACCATGTAAAATCTAAGTGGAAGTTTTCTTGTTCCGGGTCAGAATCTAGTTCTAGTTTCTTCCAAATAAATAATTAGCCCAGTATATAGACAGTAAATATTGAAATTCACAACAGTGAAACATCAAATGATATTTTATTTCCCTAGTTCAAAGAGTTTAGAAAATGGTAAGACCTGAGGATCATATGTTTCTCCTTTGTTTATGATGCTACTGTTTCCAACTAAAATAGAAAAAATTATTGATGTCTATTTTATAGATGGGCCACATATCAGCTCATAACTGTAAAGACAATAATTTTGAGTTTGTCCTCCCAATATATTGATCCAAAAGACAGGGAACACTCCGAGAGATTTCACTTTGAGATATTTTAGTTGTTATTTTTCCAAACATTTCATTGAGACTAAATGAAAATTACATTAGTTGCAGGAAATAATAGAAGAACCTTCTTTTAACCAAAATAAAAAAATCCAGAAGAAACTTGAGGTAACCTCACAATTTTGGCTAATCTACTATCAGTCTCTCAAAATGAAGTTTCAACCACTAAAACACAAATAAAAGTTATAAAGAGAGAACAAACTCTAATTTTTTTCTTATTAAGCATAAAATAACCAATGAGCAAACTGCTTATTGAAAATACTTGTAAAGAAAGTGATATTCTCCTGACAAAGATGAGCTGCAAAGTTTGTCAACTGACCCCGTGAGGTGATGATAAGTGACAAACCTTTGTTTTTTATTTGGGAGTCAAAAAGTTTATGTATTTTCCTAGCAAATATTATATAGTTGGTGTATTTTTAAGGTTTTTTCCTTTTTTATTTTTATTTTTTCTTACAATTTTGTTGTTTGTTTTTAATTAACGTTCTGACTTTTGTATACTAGTACGACCCCGAGACTTTTTCATACTTATCTCGATATCATCTACTCCTCGATGTTGTTTATGTTTGTTTAAAAATGAAAGATATTACTATAAAATGTGTTTTCATGGATTCATCATGTTACAGTCTTGGCTCTGGTACGTAACCCATCTCTCTCGCTTGACTTGTATAACGTTTTTTTCTTCTTCTTTTAAAGCTTTGACTTGTAACTAATAATACATTTCCCTCAGTAAAGTGCTATTCACACTTCTTCTTCTATGAATTTATTTTCTTTTAAGTTTAATTCTCCCACTTGAAATTGGACTATTTGACGGTGGCCAATTGAAAAATGTTGAATAGTTGACACTGGAGCCTAATTGCATGCAGGTCCCGTGTTAAGGGCAGTATTCCGTGTAGACTAGTGTTTATATGTATAATGCTGATTTGTACAGCTAAGCTTATAGTCGTGCTATCTCTAATAATCTTATTTCTATATATGCATTTACTTCTATTTTATATCGAAATTCAAATTTGTGATCTTTGAACTCACTTCACTTGAAAAGTTTCTCATACACGAATAAAACTAAATACACAATATTTTTCTTTTTTTACATAGACAATAGATTGTAATATAGTTTTATAGTTTTTACGACGATAACCCATTAAAAAAACAATGTCGAATCACATGATATATTTAGCTCCATTCGACTTAATAAAATATACTGTAGTATTTTTTTCATAGCTTGCAATAATGGACTTTTTCATAGCTTCCAATTGGACGTGGGTCAACCAAACAGAACTGAGAAAATCAAACTCGTGTTTTAATTCAAATTATTTTATTTCTATATTTCTAAATCCAAAAATAAATGAATAAACTTAAAACATTTTTAAATGTTTCAAATCATAAAATCATTACATTAGACAAAAGAATTCGAACTAAAAATTGGCAGACAAAAACTGTTTGAGTTTGAGATAAGTCAAAATATATTTGGTTAGTTCAGCTGGAAAATCATAAAAGACAAAACATAGAGATTATATGATCGAATGGTATTTGAAATGTGATCACAAGATCGAGTGGCATTTGAAATAAGATTAGATTACATGTTTTTTGTTTCGAGCCTGATAAGATTTCGGCATAAACTTTCCTAATTAAAAAAACCTATCATTTAATCTTTGTATATAAAGTTTCCAAGCTTAATCCATATTTAATATTCATAATCATATCGGGTTTTAGGGTTATATAAAACTGATTTTAGAGATTATAATTATTTATTCGCACATAACTAGTGAAAAAAATATTAAATAAAAGAGTATTTGCCTCACTTCGTTTCTTCTTTGTTTAATGCTCGATGAGTTCATCCTAAATCAAAAGACCGTTGAAGATATATATAGCTCATCTTAATCCACCACATAAGATATTTATTCAGCCTCCGTCTCCGAAAAGCATCACTTTTTTTAACGATAATCAATTTAAGAAGACATTTTCTTCTCATAATCTTAAGTGAGACCACAAATTGTCTTCACACTCCATGAAATAACATTAATTACTCAGGAATCATATCATCAGATATAGTGCATTCAGTTCGTCCACGCTCTTTGAATAACTCAAACTTCTATATATTAAATTTTTTCTCTCTATAAGTCATAATGACCGGCGAATATGAGAATGCATCTAATAATTACTACAACCAATTAACTTGATATGGTCTTCGATTTGAAATCTTCACGTGATTTGAACTTTTATATGTTAAATTACATAAATTGTATTCTCGTATTGATTTTCAAATGAGATATAACTAAGCTGCGGTGCATTGCTGGTTTATCTTAGTCCACACGATAAATCTAATCTTAGTTAAATTCCGAAGAAAAAATTACGTAACTAAGATTGTCAAGTAGTATATATCAACTGATAAAGATATTTAGTTATTTAGCCGATAACGTTTTTTCAAGTCATTAGAAAGCTAATTGTTGACTTTTTAAATGCAGAAAAATAAGATGACTATAACTCCTTTTTTTTAATCGTCAATAATGTAATGAGCTTCCGTTTTACAATAAGTAAGGAAAACATTATTAACTATTAACCAATAAAAGCAAGGAAAACTTCGAAACGAGGAGATAACAAGTTGGAATGGAAGTGAAAAATACAAGAAAGCCATATCTTCCCCAAAATAATTACATTATATATATTGCTGCCTATATGATCCAATTAACCATTAGCGACCTCTATAACCGCTTTTATTATAAATGTAATCACGTCAAATAAATCAGTGATCTTGCTTTCTTCTTTTTCTAACAAATGTGCCATAAATTTGAGATTAAAAAACCATTATAAATTTTTAAAATACAGATGTTTTTAACTACTAGACCACTGAAATAACCAGTAGTGATCTGTCATCTGTCCATTTATCTAATTTTATATTAGAGATGAATTTCTTGACGTATATATTTGGCGATTCTATTGACTTTGATATATATTTGGCAATTCTATTGACTTCGTTGACCTCAATGCTCGTAAGCAAATTGTCTCCGGGTCTTTTGGGTTACATTTTATAATTATATTATTGTTTAACTCTTAATGGACTGGCTCGTTTTAACTACATGCCACTCATGATTTATATAATACATACATCATTTAGCAATTGACTCACGAGTTTACTAACTTAATCATTCTTGAGATCATTGGTACGTACACAAAAAAAGATTACGAAATGGACAGAAGAAAAATCAATCTACATGTCAAACCAAAAATTACGTCCTCGTGTAAAACTGCATATATAACGAAGGGTTATCATCACTCATTAGGACCCATTTTTTTTTTTTTTATATATATATATATATATATGTATTAATGTATATATATCCACGAAGACACAAATATATGGACACGTATATACACACATTATATGTAAATGTGTAAAATATACATCTGTAGGGTTAAAGTGACCAACTAGAGGTAGCAACTAGCAAGAGAAAAACAAAAGCAAGCTTATCTTCACAAACTAGAGCACATGAAAACTCTAAAATAATTTATTTAAAAATATATATATGTAAGAGAAGGACTATGTCTATATGTATATGTTGCTTCTAGAAAAAAAAAAAAAAACTAGACTATTTTCTTCCTTCTAAAATAGGAAGCCAATTGGTTTTTTTTTTTCACTAAATCTTTTTCATTATATAATACAAATGTGGAATACGGTTTTGGTATCCATAACCAGCGAAAAACAAAAAAATTCCGGAGACAAAAGTCATAAAAAAGGGAAGCGTTAACCCAAAAGAGGAAATACATACATGAAAATCTGATATCTAAACATACTATACGGTAAACCGAACATAACCATAAGAGACCAAAGCTATGAATGAGGATAGATCGAAAGAAAGACCAAAGGAACCCTAAGCTTTACAACATAAATGTTGAGCCGAAACACTTCCACGACCAACCCAACAAACCGATAGATGCCAGAGCAGAACCAAATGATAGGAGCCAAGAGAAAAAATAACCATCTGATACAACTCCGGATCACCGTAGAGCCCGAAGGAGAAACTACCTCAATGCACCACCACCCACTGCACAGGAAGAATGCAGAAATGAGCCAAACCAACGCAATGCAACTACACTATCACTTCCACTCCAAAAAACTGAGCACCCAAGAAGACCTAGGCTCAAAGAACAAAACCCTTAACTTCTGAAAGGGAAAACCGCCAAAGAAGATCATTACTGCTTACACGCGGACATTCGCGATACGATCTCAGCCACCTACAAAAAGAGATCGGTTATACTCCGCCAGAAAAGAACTGAAGATTGAAACCACTGCAAAACCTTAAGTTCAATCCTAAAACACCGAAATAGTTTTAGGAGTAAACTAGTAGATGGATCCGCAACAAATTACTATCCGGATAACGAAACCCAAAAACGGAACCTAAACCACCTTTAATACGCAAAAAATCGAAAAGCAAAAACAACGAGACCAAAAGCAACTCCCGCCCAAGGAAGCCAATTGGTTTAAAATAAATTTATTTGACTTTTATAAATGATGGGTTGTGCGTACCATGTCGGCAGAAGGCAGCCACATTAATTTTACAAAATATGTAATGTTCAAACTTATAACGGCGGGGATTATATATAGAATATCATACAGCTGGAGATATATATTATGTGAATATAGATAGAATAGGTTTTCCTTTCAATTTGTTAATATATTATGTTTCAGTTTGACATATGATATTTATCCCTGGCAAATAATAACAACAACCATATGATTTCACTCGAAAAAGAAGAACAAAATTGTCACTTAAAGTCTTAAACCAATGGCGAGTTGGTATATGTATTAAAAAAAAAAAAACAAAGAGAAAAAACCAAGGCAAAAACAAAAGCCAATGGGTTTAAGTAATGTGGCATTCAGGTCGGATCAGGAGTCCACGTGAAACCCACGTCAAAGTAACCAATGGGTTGCGATTCTCTCGATAGTGCTCCTTTAGTACTGGTCAACAAAAGCCGTCTTCTTTTTATTTATTTTCACATGTGTATTTTTCCTTTATTATCTGTTAATTATTCACCACTATTCTATAAATATCAAAATTAATACCTACTATTCTATCTTAGGACGGCCTAAAATCAATATTAAAATAACTTAAAGCTTGACGGATTGTCGTCATTCTAAAGGGTCTTCTTGTCCTACCTGGCTTTGTTTATCTTCTTCTTGTTACTTACTGTACCAAAAAATATTACTACTATTTTTGATAATGACTGAAACAGGTAAAGTCTATTAATTGAATATTATATTGTAAGGTTTCTCATCAAACCCTGTTGGTACAGATATTTATTAGAAAAGAAAAGAAAAATATAGCGGTATAAGCAGAATTTATGCGATTTATGCATTTTGTCCACCTAATATATATTTTTAAAATAATTTAAAAATTCTTATCCTTTAAAACATGTATTTCTAATTATTATCTCATATTTAAGACCCTGGACACCTAAAGTCGGAATTTTTTTAAAAATTATGATATTATATAACTGAAAAAACAAACTTTCAATTTTAATAACCAAAAAGAAACAATTTTTTACTAAATACACAGTTAGTAGCTTTTCTTTTAGCTTATAAAATATAATTTATCAATTCTATTCTTTATAAATGTTGCTATTTTATTATTTTTACGTTATAGTATATATGATATACTAATTATTTCATAAACACTTAAATCACCTAAGTATTTAGCAAGTTAGGTTACCGTCTGATTAGCGTCTAACGCTTTTTTGAATTCTGATAAAAATAACGGAAAATTGTTTCAGAGGAAAATAGAAAGGATGTCAATTGATCTAATTAATTATACAACCTGTCCAAGTGATCAAAGTCCCCAGAAATCCGCCAGAGCATATCACAGTTAGAACTGTATAATGTCATGAATAAGGTTTGCAGTGATGAATTTTTTATAAAAAATTAGGTTTCCAGTGGGTTGATGATAAATATCGCAGGCTTAATGTCACGTTTCTTTTATTTTTTTATATATGTAAGAAGTCAGGGGGGAGAGCAAGCCACATATTAATTTAATGGACCTTAATTTAATACTACTTAATTAGTTCTGGTAAGGTGGCCTAAGTTAGGCCATGCATGTTTTTTAATTACCACTCCACTGGATTTGAGTTAATTAGTTAGGCCAACCTGATTATCCCCAAACACAAAATACTATAAAGTCATTAGTTATACAGATATATACATGTATATATATATATAAATATAGACCTGTCGGTGTATATATATATATATAAATATTCTTCTACCAACATTGTGCGATGGAAGATAAGAATTCAAAATGAACGGCTGAGATGGAATTAGGATATTACTAAAAATAGGATGAAGTTTGGGTCCAGACAGAACAAACGAGGAGGATGGTGCTGACCTTTTCGTCTAAAAACATCTCACTCGTTGTCTTCCCCACTTGCATTGTATGGCCCAGTTATTAAACGTTACCGTTTCCAATTACACCAAACCCCATTTCAACTAATGTATATTGTGGCAATCTTGCATGTTCAATAACACGTAATTAAGTCAACCGATGAGCTCACAAAAAGTGATATTAACTCTTTTTTTTTTTTTGCTATGACTTTTGATAGTAATTGAAACGGGCCAACATTATTTTGTTAGGCAAACGCAAATGATTGTTTTGTATATGCATTTTTGTGAATAAAATAAAAAGTAAATACGATAGATATATGTTTAGGAAAATAAGGAAAAATCAGGACAAAAGAATGAGAAGCCTACTATCTCTAGGAATGTTGTAAAGTTTCGATATAAGAAGGTCAATGATGTGGATGATAACCAACTTACGTGCATCATGTAATGAGACGTGATATATAAATTTTTTTAAAGTAATGTTCAGCTTGGTAATACACATATCCCTTCTATATTAATTGAGAATGACTAGTAAAAAAAAAAAATTGGTTTGATATGTGATTTACAATTGTGTCATGATGATGTATCATTACCATATAACATCTCATGATATTTTTGAAAAAAGATTTCACTTACTAGAATAATTACATTCATATCATTCACATTAAACTTATGTTTCACTTGATTAATATGCATAATCATATAGTCTCTCAATATATTTTTGTAAAGAGATTTCACTTATTAGAATAATTGCATTCATGTCATTCACATTACACTTATGTTTTACTTGATTAATATACATAATCATAAAAGTTTTATTATGAGATTTTATATACACTGTTAAATCAATATTATTTTATAATTTATTTCATTTCTAAAATTAAAAAAAAAATTCGATTTTTTAATGTGAAAATATTATTCTTACAAATTTCATATTTTATAATTGACAAAATATTTAGCTAAAACTATGCATTCAATATTTCTATAGATTATTTTGTATTTTTTTTACACTTTTGGAAAAATCATTGTAGTTTAACCATTTCAAAGAACATTCACGAAAACAAACAAAAATCTATATCAATATCGTTTAAATCACGTACCTATTTCATAATGCAAAACCGTATTTACATTTCTTTATTTACCAAATGAATATAAAATTTTGCAAAAATAATTTCATATCATCACTCCAAAGAAACATTGCAATAAAAAATAAAAAAAAAACATATTTATGTGCTTTGAAATTGGAATTCATTTTAAGTTTTGGCACTATAAATATCATCAAATCATCATTTAATTATATTCAAATTAGATGAAACTTACGTTAGAAAATGATAAGACAAAAATATCAGTTACAAAAATTTGCAAATATAATGCAGATAGAATTTGGTTGTTACCTAATATAGTTATCAAACATTTTTTGCATTTATTTCTGTTTATTATTGATTATTTAACAATTTTTCAAATTTTTGAAAATCTATATAACATTATTTGGAAACCCTACTATTAGACTCTATATAAGATGAAACGTCTTCCATAAACATTTTACTCATCATTTTCTTAAAAGTAGCATTTCTGATCTAATTATAATATTTGTTTCTCATGATTCTTTTTTTTTTTAACTCAATCTCTTATTTGAAACTTTTGAAGAATATGTAAAAAATAAAGGTGAATATCATAAGCCTTTGCAAAACAATATCATATTGTTGTTGGTACTAATGATCGAGATGGTTCTAAACGACTCAAAAGTTAGCTATTTGTTTTATTTAGTTTTATCATTCCTACATTTATGCTAAATCTTATTTACATGTAGTTTTTTTTTTGTCAACAGCCTAAATACCTAGAATAATTTTCTTTTCATAACTGTTAGAGTTAATTGATTATAATAGTGAAATGCACTATATATAACATTATATTTTACAATTTTATCTCTACACTGTTATAAAAAATGGTTTTATTTCTATATAACAGTATATTTTACACCAATATAATATATTTGTTTGTAATAAGTCCAATTTCGGGATGTTTGATTCACATTTTTTGAAATTAATTTTTTATTATTCCACTTTTTAGTGTGTACAACACTTTCAGAAACTCTTAAAATCAATCGCATATTAAGATAATATGTTAAATTTTGGAAAAATACTACAAGGACGAAATAAGAAATTTTTATACTACCATTGTATTTTATAATTTTATTTATTTATAGAGTTTTCCGATATCTTTTTCATATTATTTGATTTTGACACACAAATCCCATCAAATTTAAACAATATCTATTATATCATTGTGGTTTTAATGGTTTACAAAAGACCTTTGAATTAGATTCAGAATTTTAAATTCTTACGGTCCATATTTTTATTTTAAACTCGGATATTACAAAATATCTATATATATTTCACTCCGCGCAATGCGCGAATTATTACCTAGTCTATATAGAGAATATCCTCTATTCTCATGATGCCACATCATTTTTTCATACTCTAAAATTGTGATACATCATCAACTCATTTGTTAATTTTAAATTGCTAATATGATTTNATATATATATATATATTGATGCATTTCTTCGTTATTATTAAATTGGCATACTTTATTTAAATGATTAAGTAAATATGGATAGTAAACTATACAATTTTAGGATAATTGGATTTGGATCCGGTTTAACCAAATCCAAGAAACAAATTCTCATATCCGAGTTCGTTAATATCCACTAGGCCTGAAATTATTATCCGGTATCCGTATCCGCTCCGATCCGATCCGAAATTTTGGATATTCGGTAGTCCGGATACGGATAGTGAAATAACATATCCGGCGGATACGGATACGGATACGGATAATAAGTAATTTTCAGATCAGATATCCGATATCCGTTTTGATACATGCACTAAAATTTTTTTTTTTCTTTTTCTCACGGGATTCGTCCCGATATCGTTACCTCCGACGAGAGCAATATGTTGCCGGAGACAGAGGGTTTCGAATCGGAGGCTGAAGATCGTGGGATCGTGATTCCTTGGTGTTGTCAGATGGCGGTTTTGTCACCGATTGGGACCGGATGATGTCATCGCCGATTTGCTCAGGGCTGAAGCGGGAGAAGGGATTTGCGGAGAGGAAAGCGGATCTGGAGGAATTGGAGGTGGAGGCGGAGCAGCAGCCATTGAACCAGAGCTGAGGAGGAAGGTTGGAACTTTCTCGCCAGCGATCTTCGTAATCTCGTGAGCAAAAAAAAAAAAAAAATCCCGTGAACGATCTTCGTAATATTATTTTAATAATATTTATCGGATCGGATCCGGATATCCGTGGATATATGGTTTTTCCACGGATATCCTTCACTCCGGATATCCGGTGTTTTCGGATCCGGATTCGGATAGCAAAATGACGGATACAACGGATACATATACATATACATATATGGATAGTCCAAAAATGTCGGATATCCGATCCGATTCTAGCCCTAATATCCACGAATATCCAAATCCGCTACAAAACAGTTAAAAACTAAAATATAATAAAAGATATAAATTTTAGGGAAATTGATTCCCAGCTACACGAAGTATAGATAATGCATGGCTACACATCCGAAGTAAAACAATGTTCTAAAAACTACACCAACAATTGATATAGCATAGCCAGCTACACGAAGTATACGATAATGCATGGCTACAAATTCAAAGTAAAACAATGTTCTAAAAACTACATCAACAATTTATATAGCATATATAGCCAGCTACACGATAACCATTTGAACAAACATGAGTTATATCTGACCCGAGTNATATATATATATATACATTTTATAAAATTTAAAAAATATTTAAAAATAATATATCCTTACAATGTCAAATCATTGAGATTAAAATGCTCAAATCCTAATTTGGGTCATGTCGAATTATTTTTTCTTGAATTCTCTTTCTCCGTATCTACTTAGTTTTTCTCTTTTTTCTTTTGCATCTTTGCTCTTCCAAATATCAGCAGAAGCTATACATTTGGTGGGAAACAAAAAGTAAAAGTAAATAAAGTAAGTCAATAACATTTTCTCCTATTCCTTGATACTAAATCGATTATCGATTTACCAGGAACATGTTTATATATTGTGGTGGTTATTTTGCAGAGAACAAGAATAAGAGGCTCACCTTGCGCACAAATACAAAACAAGTATAACATGAAGAAAACTAACTCTTTTTGGGGTGGAAATACTCTTTTTGGGTGGAAATAACAGTCTTTTTTTATTTAACTTTAGGTATTCTTGGGTCGGGTTGGATTAAGTCGGGTTGGGTTAAATTTGGGTGGGTTTTATTGTTTAAAATTCAAGTCAACGCCGAAGCTCGATGAACGGTTTACCGGAAATATATGGTTATGGTGTTACACATATGACTCATGTTTGTTTGAATGGTTATCGTGTAGTTGGCTATGCTATATCAATTGTTGATGTAGTTTTTAGAACATTGTTTTACTTTGGATGTGTACCCATGGATTATTGTATATTTCGTGTAACTGACTATGCTATATCAATTGTTGGTGTAGTTTTTAGAACATTGTTTTACTTCGGATGTGTACCCATGCATTATCGTATACTTCGTCTAGCTGGGAGTCAATTTTCCTAAATTTTAAAAAGATTAAAATATTAAATTATAAAGTAAATGCATGTTAAAGGGTTAGTATTCCAGATCTAGAATGACAACTCTGATTTTTGATGGGTATGCAAGAATGCATATATATTATGCGAAACAAATTGTGGTATCCCAAAATGTTAATATGTTTAACATAATCTTCGAAACAGAGAATGAGTGAAGTCCCACAAATATATAAAGCTCAAGTTAGAGAGGCGACATTGAGAATGGCTAAAAGAAAGAGAGAGAGAGAGAGAGAGAGAGAGAGAGAGAGAGAGAGAGAGAGAGATATTATGAGTGCACCTTCGAAATACGTCAGATAATTGAGATACTCTCAAATGATTAAATGACTAACTACATGATGTTTTCTGTTGAAATGACTTGACACTAATGTAACTATCCAGAATTAGGTATGTGATTATGGATATTCGGAAACCAAATTATTTTCTAAATATTATATATATAATTACATCAAGTAGATATAAAAACCATTAAACACTATAAATATTAAAATTTGATTTTTTTTTTTACATTGTGAAATACAAAATTTAATGAAAAGATTTGATATCATTGAGTTTTTTTCTAACTATGTCAATAAACACAACACAAAATTCCGCGCGAAGCGCGGATCAACCACTAGTAATGATATAAAGTTCAAAAAATTAAGCTTCTTTTAATATCGTATCGAGAGAGGAGAATAATTAATAGTATGATACACTCGCATTTGTAACTAAAAATATAACAATACCTTATATTTTATTAAGTATATATATCACTATAAGAAAACAACCTCATTGCAACAAAATTTTACGACAGAATAAAATCGATGTAAAGTAACGTCGAAATTGCATCGAATTTACAACGAAAAATAGTTTCAACGTAAAATCGTCAAAAATTTATGTCATTTTAAAATCGTCGTAAACTCGATGCTATATTACATCGAAATTACGACGAATAATTTTTTGAAAACTTTCGTTGTAAATTCGATGGTAATTTGCGTCAAATTTACAACGAACAAGAATCGATACTAATTAACAACAATATCACATCGAAAGTAAAAGTTTGGTAAATCACGTCTTATAGGTTCACATAATAGTTTACATCGAAAGTTATCGTCGTAAAGTAGTTGTAATATTGTTGTTCAATCATTGTACAATTATATCGTTGGTAAAACGTTGTAAATTTCCGTTGCAAAATTGTTGGTAAGTCTGGAAAAATTTCTATAAATACATTCTAACTTCAAACAAAATTCTACAAAAAAACAAACACCTTACAAAAACAACACTCTACAATCTTTTAGAAAATGTCTATATACGATCTACGAAGATGGATATATATGCATAAGGATTTGAACGACGATTTGTGAATAACGATGATCCTATTAAGACAATTTATCAATCGTCGCTAATTCGTCCCAAACCCTGTTTTACAATGATTTTATAATGATTATGACCGTTGTAATAGACATGTTTTCGTATAGTCGCTTTTTTTTTTGGGTAAAATATTTATATTCGCTGTTTGTGAACGCATGAACGTAAAAATATAATTGTTCGGTTAGACCGATGTAACAACAAACAATTATCCAAAAACTTGTCTGATTTGAATTATCTTTAAAAATGATACATTAAAAAACCACAAAAAGTATCAATTCACGGATTTTTAGTTTCGATTAACGTACTATTTGTTTTTTTTATAAAGTTTATTTATTTTGTTTTAAAAGTCTACTTTTAGTAATGTGACTATTTGAGTATCGACAAAAATTCAAAAGCATTATGTAGCATAAACTACTAACAAATTTATAAAGGGTTGTGATTTTAATCTTTTGTTTTTTTCTTTCTAATAACGATCCACGATAATATGAAATCACTGAAAAACTAATCTATTTTATTAATGATTGTGCATATTTAAGCTATACAAATATAGTTAATATATACACTTTTATAAAGATAAAACTATTACTAAATTTGGTGGGAACGGTTTAAACATGATTGAGTTGCGATCGAGTCTGTGACCCATTAATCATATAGTTTAGTGCCTATCTCGGTTTTAACTTTAAGATCATTGTCTTGAACAGAAGACTTATAATAATAATTAGAGGAAGTTGTAAGGTTATGGTAAGTATAACTTTCGTTTCAAACAAATGGATGAACATTTGGTAGGACCAATAAAAGAGAAAAAAAAAACTAAAAAGAGAGAAGAAATTAGGTACTCTGCTCCGTACAAGAATATGGCTTTGGGACAATATACGATGGGTTCATCTCCCCCTTCACATACAATCATCCTCTTGATCTTCTATGTCCCCATTCTCAATATGTTTTATATATATATTTAATTATGATTCATATAATTGAGCAATACTTGTTTATAAACTCATTGGTTATGGCTTATATGAAAAATGAACGAAGCAACAAAAGTTGACGTTTTAAGTTTTGCATTCAAACCAACGGTGTAACTTTAATCTCTGATGACGTGGAATATATATGTTTATAGAAAGCTAGAGAAACAAAAAATCTATTTAAAGAAAACAAAAGGGAAACAGAGGAAAGTTCGATGGTTTAGGGGAAATCTGGTTTGGTTAGTTCAACCAATAATAAAGCACAGTTCCCATCCAAGTAGGAACATCAACTAAATTTCACCACTTTTTTAACAAAATTAAATAGATATGTATGTTGCGGGTTCGATTGTGTGCTTATGGATAGTTAAATTCATCTCTTGTGGAGGGTAATTTTTTTCTTTGTAAGAAATATGATTGGTGATGATGTAACACACGACATAATACAACTATTTTTTTTTTTTGGTTTAGGAAAATTATCCTTTTATCTGAAAAGCAGAAAAGATATTATGTATGAATATTGTTAAAATGTTTGCATACTTTAATAATATGTACATATTTTGGTAAAGAGAAATACATTAATGGACGTCCTAACTCTTGTTGAACAAAGCTTCATACATTGTTAAGAAGGGACTAGTCAGCCTAAAAAGATTAAGAGATGTTCCTAGTCGCTGTATACCCGAAAAATAGTTGGCAATTTGATTATGAATCTTGGCTTTGCTGGCGATTCGAAAGTTGTATTATGCTGTGTAATTGATTTATTACTTTCACAAAAGAAAGCGTGTGTCTCTATGCTTAAATTTTTTTAATTTTTTTTGGTCTAAAAAAGTTTAATTTTTGATATCGATTTCTAACATCTATGCTTAAGACAATGATTTTTTTATCCATCTCAAACCGAATTTTATTTTAATATGTACATATCCTAGATGGGTTAAAATCATGCATGCTTTGATAATATATTAAGTTTCATAACCTTCCAACATAAAAACCAATGGATGATGAATAGATAACTCGTGTTCAGTTGCTCTCATCTTACTTTCAAGGCGACATTCCTAACAAATGATGAAAAATTGTAGTTTGATGAATCTTGTGTTCAAGTTGAAAGAAACAAAAATATATTTTCAACCGAAAATATACTTCTTTAACACGCGACGGTTTTATTTTTCCACTTCTCTCCTCGACTTCTCCCAAATATACTCATTTTCGGTGGTTCTCTTCGGCGATTCCGGCGTCGCGAGAGAATCAGGTGGACCTACGGTGCTTCACCGCCCGTGCAAGGGAGCTTCTCCGGTGAGATATGAAACCAATTAGGGTTCTGCGGTGACGAAGCTGGACGTTTTTGTGGTGCGGCGGTTGAGGTTTTTTCGATCTGGATCTATGAGGGCTTGATTCGGCGAGGGATCTCTTCTCAGAGCTCTTGCGGTGGTGTCTGGCGTTGACGTGTCGGTGTGGTGGATCTGAAGCATTGGGTCCGTGTTTGGCGAGTGGGCTCGCGGCAGGTGGTTCACCGGATGTTGTTGTATGTGTTAGCAGAGCCGCCATGGGGACGGTGGTTCTACGAAGCGGCAGAGTTTTCTAGGTAACTCTCCTTCTTATGGCCCTTCCCCCCTGTCCCTCTTCTCACTTGTGGTTTCTGTAAGTCGCTCGGTGTCATCGCCTCGGTTGGAGTTAGTGAGATGATGGTGGTTGATCATGGTTCTTTCTCGTCTCTGGCGGTGGTCATGTGTCGTTTCGGGCTGTTTAAGAGGTGGAAATAGAGTAGAGGTGGAAATAGAGTAGCGGAGGTTTTATGTTCTGTTGCGTTGCGCCGGATGTCCTGATCTGGCGGAGATGAGCGTTGGCGGCAACAGATTCTCTGCGGCGGAGGTTTTTTGATCCGCGGCGATTAAGGTTTTGCGTTTGGTTATCTCCGGTTTGCATCCTCAGTTAGTCCTAATTTTTTTTTTCAATTATAATTTGTTTAGTTTTTCTAACCAAGTCCAATCGGGTTTCTGGTTCGGTTCGTTTATCCGGTTTAATACTATTGTAAAAAAAAAAAAAAAACACACCAAAAACAAAATTTACATATATGCAAGAATTTGGTCCAAAAAACAAAATAAAAAAAAGTTGAAAGAACAGTAGCGGAAAAGCATAAACTTGGTGGTATTACTAAGAAAATGCGAGCGAGAGGGAATACAATTTGTAGGAAAAGCCAAGTAAGATTCTACGTAACCAAAATAGCTATGGACTTCGTGGGAACGGACATAAGAGAGAGCAAGGATCACGAGTCTCCAACTAAAGCAGATTAACCAATTGCATTATATGTAAAGAGACACGTCGACACATACCAATTATGGAATGGGGAATATAGTTTCAAGAAAAGCTTCAAAGGGGGATGCACAATTCAAATAGATAAAATACAAAAAAGTGTGGAAGGTCCAGATGTCATGTGAACCCCTGCCCACTTGGCCCCCTATTCTATCCCCATCTTGCTATACATTTGCCCATTATTCATTTCACTTCTATCCCTCAACTAATCAACTTTAAACAATATTTTACATATATTTCTACAATTCTTGTATGGATCATTGGATCTACGAAAAACTAGTCGGACGGTAAAAATAGTAGAATATTTATCATATTTCAATTGTTTTTTCTTAGCCATATTTTCCAAGAATCTCATTGCTAGTGTTATAGTCTTTGTCTTTTAGTGAATTTTTCAGAAACAAATTCTTTAGTTTTTTTATGTCCATGTTCTCAATGCATGAATCATATTACCGTATAGAGGACTAATTACGCCAACAACAGAAGAAAAAAAAAACCATTTAAAAGGTGAAAAACAAAATAATAATAAAAATAAAAGGTACTAAAATGAGTACGAAAGTTAAAAAATGAAAAGGACCGTATAGCACGAGTACCCATATTTTTGGACTGACCCATCTTTCTCTCTTCCCATGAAACTTCCTCTAAACTATCATTTTGCCACTCTTGCAAGACTTGACCCCACTCTTTCTCTTTTATTTTATTTTCACTCTTCTTTTATTTTGATATATACATCACCCACATTTTACATTTATCTCTCTATATCCTATCATATTTTGACAAAACACAAACAAACAAATAATATCAAAGGGGAACGTACATACATGCACTTCCGTCTGTATATATATATACTCTTTAACCCCATCTCTTCATAAAGCAACACAGCCCATTTCTCCATTCTAATTTCTCTTTTTTTCCTCTCAAAAACGTAAACAAAATGGATTACAGCTGTATTGACGACACTACTAGTACCACTTCAGAATCTCTCTCCATCTCTACGCCGTCAGCGAAGAAGACGACGACGACGGAGAATCTTTCTCCTCCTCCGCCGATGCGTCTCTACAGAATGGGAAGCGGCGGAAGCAGCATCGTGCTAGACTTGGAGAACGGCGTCGAGACTGAGTCACGGAAGCTCCCGTCCTCGAAATTCAAAGGCGTTGTTCCTCAGCCTAACGGCAGATGGGGAGCTCAGATTTACGAGAAGCATCAGCGCGTCTGGTTAGGCACTTTCAACGAGGAGGAAGAAGCCGCGGCTTCCTACGACATCGCCGCTCGGAGATTCCGCGGCCGCGACGCCGTCACTAATTTCAAATCACCGGCGATTGATCACGGTGATCAAAACGACGCCGAAGCTGCTTTCCTCGAGGCTCATTCTAAGGCTGAGATCGTTGATATGTTGAGGAAACACACTTACGCCGACGAGTTTCAACAGAGCAAACGGAAGTTCCTTGATGGTAGGGGTAACGGAAAACCGGGGACGGCGATGATGTCGAACTCGCACGGAAACGACGACGACGGCGGCGTCTTGAAACCGCGTGAAGTTCTGTTCGAGAAAACCGTTACGCCGAGCGACGTCGGGAAGCTGAACCGGTTAGTGATACCGAAACAGCACGCGGAGAAGCACTTTCCGTTACCGGCGATGACGGCGACGACGACGACTCCGTCTCCGACGAAAGGCGTTTTGATTAACCTGGAAGACAGAACAGGTAAAGTGTGGCGGTTCCGTTACTCGTACTGGAACAGCAGTCAAAGTTACGTGTTGACCAAGGGGTGGAGCCGGTTCGTCAAAGAGAAGAATCTCCGAGCCGGCGATGTGGTTTGTTTCGAGAGATCGACCGGACCAGACCGACAATTGTATATTGACTGGAAAGTCCGGTCCGGTACGGAGCTAAGCACCCCGGTTCAGACTGTGGTTAGGCTTTTCGGGGTTAACATTTTCAATGTGAGTAGTGGCAAACCAAACGACGTCGCAGGAGAGTGTGGTGGGAAGAAGAGATCTCGGGAAGTTGATTTGTTTGCGTTAGGGTGTTCCAAGAAGCAGGCGATAATCAATGCCTTGTGACAATTTCCTTTTTTTTTTTTTTTGTAACTTTGTTTCTCCTTTTCAATTTTTATTAATTTGGCAAGATGTAAATTAGGACAAGACAAGAAAAATGATGACTAGGAAATAGTTTTTTGCTCACATCTAATTTGGGTTTGTTTTTCACCCTTGCTGATATTTGTTTATATCTTATCTTTGTTTGGGGGCTTTTGCACTCGGAGTAACTTTTTCAAAGTTTCATAAAAAGTTTAGTACTTTCCAAAAAATTATGCAAAACTAACATTATATATAACATACACGTACGTATTAATTTTTCAGTCTTAGGCCAGATATGGTTCCTCTCAATTGTGTACAGTACACAAACCAATAAGAAATAATGGTAAAATTGTCATTTAACAATAAAAATAAAAATAAATGAAAATGTCAAAACGTAAATAAACTTAGTGAATTCTGGGTATAAATATCTCTTGTTTTGGTTTTTATTGCATATTTTTCAATTGAAGTCTTGAGTATTTATTTAATCCCGCAGATATTTATGCATTTCGTTGCATACATTTATTGGAGAAAATATCTTATAAGATCGCATAGAATAGTTTAATGTCAACATGTCCAATAAAATAAAACGTGGGTGGGATACGAAAATCTATTTATGTGGTTGAGATGCTTAAACGGAGAACAACAACGTCGATCGTTCAAAGATTCTGTACGTTTCTTAAACTAAGTTTATGTACGATCGATCTGTGGAAAACTCTGACCGAAATATTAATAACATGCACGGAATCTAAATTACGGTTTTAGAACCATTGATAAAACTAATAGAAGTACACCTCGAAGATTATTAATTATTTGTCTTATGTCTTAAGATTCATGCATCTTATTTATTCCACGAAGTATAGTTGTTTTAAAAAAAAAATGGGATCAATAAAATCTTAAAAGGCTTACATATAATGTTCTTCAATTAACCAAAAAAAAAGACTACATACAATGTATTTGGATGCTGGTTCTGGTTCATATCATAACTGATCATTGCACTACACATGCATGTATTGTTTTTTCTTATAACAATAAACACAATTTTCTACTTAACAGACTTGTACGGGACGATGTAACTCAAGATATTTATCTTCATTCTAGACTTCTAGTGTTGAAAATGAACTCTAAACTTTCTTTTTGAGTTAGTGATCTTTGAATTTTTTTTTGTGAACATGCATATTTATAGCTAAAACCTTAGCATAAATGTGTTCTTAATCATTACAAACTAAAGAATTTTCTGATAAAACTATAACATAGTTAAGTTTTTTTAAACTTGAATAAACCCAAAAAGTGAATATAGTCCATTTCCGAATTTATTTGTTGAGTTTTGCTCTCGTGACCTAAAGCCCATCACGGATAAAGCCCATGTTCATGAACAAAAGTCAATTGTTCCTCTATTTTCGTCTTTGTTAATTCTCTCCTTCATCCTCAACCCTAGTTTCATTTCTTATTCAATCCATTCTTCTCCATCTTAAGTTTTTTTTCTTGGACGGAACCAGAGCATATGGTGAGATTCCAACATGAAATATATATTTTATTTTCATTATAAAGATACCATAAATATTTTTTTGAATTGAATGTAAAATTTATTCAAAATAAAAAAAAAACCGTTTTTACAACTCGTGCAGCGATCGAAAGTAAGATAGAAAGAAATAGACATTTCACAATGGTTTATTTAGCTTCTTGTTGCAAACCACAACCACAAACCACAAATCACAAAGATACCATAAATATTGTTGTGTTAAGATTTGAAGAAATAGCACTAATTAACAAGATGCGATTGTTTCATGGACCAAGATTTGGAGGAATACGTCTTTACAATTTTTTTTATTGATAGCATAACAAGACCTTCAAACTCGCATTAACTCTCTCAATGTCTTTTACTATCTTTAAGGAGTCTTCCCTAAAACCATTCGTCAACCGAGTAATCCCACCTTAACTCTATATTATCATGATAGGGAATGGAATGATTTAGCATCATTAAGTTGAGAAACTAAAGGTCTGTTCTTTTCTTTGTCGCTGCGTCTGCGACCATGAAAGAGCGAAAAAACGGGTTACGATGAAGACAACAATTGCCGCTGAAGATGACTGCCGGTGTTGTTAGCTACGTCTCTCATAGCCGCTGGAATTTCAGATGACACTTTTTAGGTAACGCGGTCACTATGGCGACACCTCTTTTTTCCAGCAGCACCTCCGACATCGTCATTTTACTTTGTTACTTGTTACGACCACCTTCGTTTTGCTCTGTCGCAGACGCAACGATAAGGAAATGAACAAACCCTAACAAGCTAAAGAACACAGAATAAAGAGCATACCGCAGCAAGCATGTGGTCAGTCTTATCGAAAGCAAGAGTCTTCAAACAACTTTGACCTAATTTCTTGACTGCCGTAAATTACACTTTATAATGACTTCCATACTGGCACATCTCTCGTCTTTTCTTGCAGAACAAGCCAAATATTCGGGAATAATTTCAGTACACTTCTCCATATTCTAAAGAAATACATTCAAAACCATGGTACATTAACTATGCTCTTACATGTTTTCTCAAGTCAGCAATCAATACTCTTACATCATCAGTGAGATGCTTGTGACTTGTGAGGCGGCTTAGTCAATATCATGATAGGCAAACTGATTGCTTTGATCATCTTAATTCGACGTATCAAATGTCATCTCAACATACAAGACCTTCGTCAGCTCATGTGATAAAGTTCAACTCTTTAAATATATGCATGGTGTGTCACCCAAGATAACCGACAAGCAGGTTGAAGTTAAACTACATTATAATGCCATCATAAAGCTGTGAGATATGGATCAAGGGATCCAAAGGAAACACCTAGTTTCATCTAGTAAAACCCTAATTTAAGATTGAGTGGCAAGATTTAAAGACTTACAATTCACCAGATTAAAGAAACCAAAGGAAACGCCTACGGCCACTACAAGAAAACATATCAATATACCACGTAAATATCGGTGGGAAATTGGTGGAAAAAACCTATTTCCGACAATTTTTCCACGAAATAAACGGTAGGACATCGATCATTGCAAATTCAAAAATCGTGGGAAACTAGTGAGAAATTTCCCACCGAAATATTCGTTGCTAAAATGGTTAGAAATATCGGTGAGAATTTGGTCGGGAATGTTTCGACGATTTCCCCACCACAATTTCCCACCGTTTACCCACCACTTTTTAAATAATATCCCACCGATTTCCCACGTAAGAGAAAAATAATATTAAAAAAAAATATTGGAGTAAAAAATAAAAATACAACATAACTGAAAAAATCAGCGAAATACAGAAAATTAAAAATACAAAAAATCAAAGTTGGTGCTCTTTCGGTGATGTATTTCCGGTGAAGCCGGAGAAGCCACAGCCGGTCGGGCATATGTTCATTTCTGGCGCCGGAAGGACGGGTAAGAGAAAACACGGCGACCCACGCTGAGGGAGAGGAGCAGACCGGAGAACCTTGTCGTCAAAGCCGTTGCCGGACCATGGAGATAAGATTCCGGTGTTGAGAAGCTCAATCGCAAGGGAAGCTTTTAGCGAATCTGAAGATCTGTCGAGCCTTGCCGGTTAACGCACCGCCTACCTCTGCGACTCCGGCTTCTTCCTCCTTCGTTGCGAATATCAAAGAAGAAGAAAAAAATCAGTTTGCTTTTTTGGATGGAGGCTACGATAATGAAGCTTAGATCTAGGGCAACCAACCACGTTTTTTTTTTTCCCTTCAATAACAATCTCAATCTCATTAGGCCATTAGGCCCATTACCATAATACACGTTTATAATTTAAAAACAAAATTCATTAATTTTTTTTTTTTTTGGTGTTAGAAATCGATTATTTTTTAAGTTACGTTTAAAGAATAATGTTTAGAGTATAAATTACATATAAAATCAATAAAAAAAATAACACACGATTTCCCACCGGAATTTTGGTTGGGAAAATAACTCACCGATTTCCCACCAACATACTACGGTTTAGTGAAATGGTGGGAAATTTGTTGCTTATTTGCAACCGAATATATCGATCGAAATTTCGTGGGAAATTTGCGACCGATTTCCCACGAATTTCTTAACGGTTTTTATTTGGTTGGTAATCGGTGTTGGTGGTGAGTTTAGCACTCCCCGGTTTAGCCCGGCATGAACCGAGACCGACCCAATTAACCCCGGCTGACGACAGTTCGAACCCAGAAGAAGAACACGAAACGATCGCCGACCGCCGAACTTGAAAGAAAGGTCCACGAAAGACTGACAATCGACAAGCTCGATAAATAATCCGAAGGACTGCCGAACTTGAATCCGGATCGGCAAACCACGAACCGATCAACGACGTTTCAAGATCGGCAAGGAAGTTCGCAAAGCAACACCCACCGAACTTAAATCAAGCCGAACTTATCATGATCGATTGTAAATATAAGATTCAGGTCCTCATCTTGGTACCGAGATCGGTTCGTCTAAATCCGATCAACCACGGTCTGAGATCGGTAAAGAAAAGAACAACATACGGTTACCGACCTGCAACATGCCGAGCGTCGGTATCAACCGTCATAATCAGAACCCACTTCCGAGATTCGCGGAACTTTACGGAAAGTGCATTCGCGGAACTTTACGGAAAGCGCATTCACGGAACTTTACGGAAAGTGCGGTCGGGGAACTTTACGGAAAGTACGGAAAAGGAAGAACAATTAGGATATTAATCCGGGATTCACGGAACTTTTCCCGAATTCCCGGGATATGTCGGAGCCGCCGAAGAGGCTTATAAATAAGGAAATCTCGATTACACTGAGGAGGAGGGGAAAAAGAAAAAGAAAAAACGAGAGCTCGAGATTCAGTCTTGATCTCATTATCGATCTTCGAATATTTTGTAAACTCCGACGAGTTCGATTTAATAAAACGAATTACCGATTCACATTCCAATTCCTTTACCTTTGTGATTTCGACAATCAATATCGACGAACGCAATCCGGAAAGATGCGTTGGCATCGAATCCGCACTGGATGAAGAATTCAAAAGCGATTTGATCCGTTTCCTCAAACGAAACGTCTCGACATTCGCCTGGACATTCGCAGACATGACCGGGATCAACCCAAAAATTGCGTGTCACGAGCTCGGCATAGATACTACCTTCAGACCGATCAAGCAGAAAAGACGCAAGCTCGGTCCGGAAAAGGCGAAGGCCGTCAACGACGAAGTTGAACGCTTACTCGCAGCAGGCTTAATCACAGCGGTCAGATACCCAGATTGGCTAGCTAATCCGGTCGTTGTGAAAAAGAAAAACGGGAAATGGAGGATTTGTGTTGATTTCACCGACCTTAACAAAGCCTGTCCGAAAGATAGTTTCCCGGTTCCTCATATCGATAGATTGGTGGAATCCACAGCTGGAAACAAACTTCTATCCTTCATGGATGCCTTCTCAGGATACAACCAGATACTCATGCACCCCGATGACCGTGAGAAGACATCATTCATCACGGATCGGGGCATCTATTGCTACAAAGTCATGCCGTTCGGACTTAAAAATGCCGAAGCAACGTACCAAAGACTCGTCAATCGTATGTTCGCAAGTCAGCTCGATAAAACTATGGAGGTCTATATCGACGACATGCTCGTCAAGTCCCTCATCGCCAAAGATCATATCGGCCATCTTCATACTTGTTTCGACATACTCAACGAGTACGGCATGAAACTTAACCCGAACAAGTGCACATTCGGGGTAACTTCCGGAGAGTTCCTCGGCTATATCGTAACGCAGAGAGGGATCGAGGCGAACCCCAAACAGATCTCGGCGATCATCGACCTACCGTCTCCAACAACAAAACGAGAAGTTCAGCGGCTGACTGGCCGTATCGCCGCACTTAACCGATTCATCTCCCGATCAACGGATAAGTGCCTAACTTTCTACGCATTACTCCGTGGAAATAAGCATCTCGAATGGGACGCTGGGTGCGAAGCCGCATTCAGGCAACTTAAGGAGTACATATCCACTCCCCCGATCTTGGCCAAACCTGAATACGGAGAAACTCTTTACCTTTACATCGCGATTTCGACCTCGGCTGTCAGCGGGGTGCTAGTCCGGGAAGACCGAGGCGAGCAGAAGCCCATTTTCTACATCAGCAGGTCGTTAGGCGAGGCCGAGGCTCGATACCCCACGCTTGAAAAACTCGCGTTTGCTGTGGTTACTGCAGCTCGGAAGCTTCGTCCGTACTTCCAATCACATTCTATCACTGTGCTCACCGATCAGCCACTGCGAACTATTCTACACAGTCCGAGTCAGTCCGACAGACTCGCCAAATGGGCCATCGAACTCAGCGAGTAAGACATTGATTACAAAAACCGGACGACCATCAAATCCCAAGTACTTGCCGATTTCCTCATCAAACTACCATAAGAGTTGATCAATACCGACATCTCAACAACCGAGAAATGGACCCTCCACGTCGATGGGTCATCCTGCCATCACGGGTCGGGAATAGGCATTCGCCTACAATCACCAACTGGAGAAATTCTGGAACAATCGTTCCGGCTGGAATTCGATGCCTCGAACAACGAAGCTGAGTACGAAGCACTAATCGCCGGACTACGATTCGCCAAGGCCATCGGAGCAATTTGGGTACACGCGTACTGCGACTTTCAGCTTGTCGCAAGCCAATTTAGCGGAGAGTACGACACGAAGAACGAGCGAATGGATTCCTACCTCCAACTCGTCAAGGAACTCGCCGCCGATTTTAAGTCCTTTGACCTTACCAAAATCCCGCGAGGGGAGAACGCGCCTGCCGATGCACTTGCCGCCCTCGCATCCAGCTCGGACCCCCACTTGCAGAGCATGATCCCAGTCGAAAGCATTCCCAGATCGAGTATCCGGAAACCAGCGGCATGCCTAGTGACGACGCGCGGACGCAACTACGACGAACGACCGGTACAAAAACTTAAAACGAGAAAGACTAGAACCGTTCAAGCCCGGCGGACCGACCTTGAGGCTGCTCACGAAGCAGACTTACAGGAAAATCCCGATCTACGTGATCGGTCCGACGATGAAAACGCAGTCAAGTCTGAGGGGCTTTACGTTCCGATCGACCTCGAGGCCGAAGAAGCCGAGGAACCCGAAGATTGGACCATCGAACTCAAAATGTACATCTGCGACGGACAGGTCCCACCGGATAGATGGGCAGCTCGGCGACTCAAGATGAGAGCAGCATCGTACGTCGTCCATGATGGGGAATTATTCAGATGGAGCGCCGCGGGAGTCCAGCTGATTTGCGTATCGAGCAACGACACTGACGAGGTCATGCGGACGGTACACGAGGGCTCAGGGGGAAATCATGCCGGCGGGCACTCCCTGGCTCTGAAAATAAAGAAGGCCGGCTACTATTGGCCGACCATGTTAAAAGATTGTGAGAAGTTCGTCGCTAAATGCGACAAATGCCAACGACATGGTCCGATGATTAATCTCCCCACCGAACTGTTAGCCACATCAACTGCACCTTACCCTTTTATGCGATGGGCCATGGACATCGTCGGTCCACTACGGCGTTCAACGACAAAGAAGCAGTACATCCTCCTCATGACCGACTAGTTCACCAAGTGGGTTGAGGCCGAATCGTACATTGAGATACAAGCTCTCGATGTTCGAAAATTCGTTTGGAAATACATCATATGCCGACACGGCGTGCCATATGAGATCGTCACCGACAACGGTCCGCAATTCATTTCAACGTTGTTCGGAGACTTCTGTGCAAAGTGGAAAATCAGGCTGAGTTTTTCAACACCAAGATACCCACAAGGCAACGGCCAGGCCGAAGCGACTAACAAAACCGTGATCGATGGACTCAAGAAGCGATTGGATGCAAAGAAAGGACGCTGGTCCGATGAACTCGATGGAGTCCTCTGGTCTCATCGAACTACACCTCGGTGATCTACCGGACAATCTCCATTTTTCTTGGCGTACGGCACGGAGTCTTTATGTCCGGCCGAAATCCACGTACCGACCATACGCCGAACGATGCTAACACAAAATCCCGGCCTCAATGATCAAATGATGCTCGACAACCTCGACGCACTCGAGGAAGTCCGCGGACAAGCTTTACTCCACATACAAAACTACCAACACTTGGCGGCGCGCTATTACAACAAGCGAGATCGAGGTCGACATTTCGAGGACGGTGACCTGGTCCTACGAAAAGTTTTCCAAGGGACTGAAGAGCCAAACGCTGGCAAGCTCGGCACTCATTGGGAAGGACCGTATCAGATTATGCGGGTCGTCAAGCCCGGCGTCTACAAACTCATGAAGATGGATGGAACCCCAATTCCCCGATCATGGAACTCCATCAACCTCAAGCGCTATTATTACTGAGTCCGGCATCACTTCCAAAAAAAAAAAAAAAGGAACTTATCCCATAAGCTCGTCTTCAATTCCGATGTAATATGAACTACGAATGGCTTGATCCCTCCTGCGAGGGTACGTAGGCAACCCACCACGGGTACAGCTGTGACTTTAATAAGATATTATCTACAAAGAATCTAAAACCACTGATAAAGCCGAACTTCAAAGTTCGCACCGATAAAGCCGAACTTCAAAGTTCGCACCGATAAAGCCGAACTTCAAAGTTCGCACCGATAAAGCCGAACTTCAAAGTTCGCACCGATAAAGCCGAACTTCAAAGTTCGCCCCGATAAGCCGAACTTCAAAGTTCGCACCGATAAAGCCGAACTTCAAAGTTCGCACCGATAAAGCCGAACTTCAAAGTTCGCACCGATAAAGCCGAACTTCAAAGTTCGCACCGATAAAGCCAAACTTCAAAGTTCGCACCGATAAAGTCGAACTTCAAAGTTCGCACCGATAAAGCCGAACTTCAAAGTTCGCACCGATAAAGTCGAACTTCAAAGTTCGCACCGATAAAGCCGAACTTCAAAGTTCGCACCGATAAAGCCGAACTTCAGAGTTTGCAGTACAGTCAGAAACGACTAATCTAAGCCGGACTACAAGTTCGCACTTAAAACATCACAGTTTTCCACATCGACGCCCTGGCCAGGCGATCGGTATAACTGAATAAGCCGAGCTTTGACTCGCATGCATTCTCATGGTGCAATGGATAACACACCTTCCATGTTAAGCCGGGACCAGTCCCGCACTTAATCCGCTCTCAGATCATCCGAACTAAATTAGCCGAGTCAATCTCGCACACTCCGATTCGATCTGAGAAGACCTGGAGTATCTTAAGACGAGCTACCAATGCACTCTTATGCTAAGCCCCAAGGTAAAGCCGAACGTTTCCTCTCGCAAAATTAAGCCGATTTCTCAACAATCGCAAAGCTAAATAAGCCGATTTCTCAACAACCGCAAAATTACCAAGCCGATTTCACAACAATCGCAAACTAATAAGCCGATCTACGAACAATCGCCGATCTCGAATGGATCGTAGAATCGAGTTCATCCTCTACACCCCGGCTAAGACCGTATCATTTTACGGCCCCATTTTGGTGTATGATGAACCCGAGAGGATCGTATAAATTTACGACCTCACAAAAGCCGAACTCGATTGCACAGATACAACAAAATAATACCGAGATCAAAAGCTGAAAGAACGAAATAAAACGACTAAGTATAAAAATTGAGTCCGACATTAAAACAGTAAAACGACACGCCAGGAATAATAGCCAGTACGTGAAGAGTTTACAAAAGAAAAAGTCCAAACGGCAAAGCTATTACAAGAAAGCCCTTGGGCATAAAAAGAGTTCTCCAAACTACGAAAAGAGAATTTTAGAGATCCGAGACTGCGGGCTGGTTCGAACCGAAAGGATCCAAACCTAGAGGAACTTCTATCCCAGCCGGTTGAGAAGTCTCTGGATGGTCGGGCTCCATGAACGGAGAGATTACGAGATCATCCTCACTAAGCTCGCAGCAAGAGATGGATTCGTACTCCGCCGTCTTATCAGCCTTAAGCTTCTTCAGCTTTTCAATACTGGCAGGCGGAACGACGATGTCGTACTTCTTTTCAAGAACGTCACAAAAGCTGAGAACTCCATGGAGCTGGTTGATGCCGAGGAACGGTGTCTTGCGCCGATCAATTGCAGCAAGATGCTCATTCACCTTTTGGAGACGAGCTTGACACTTCTCCGTGACCTCCCTTCTCTTCTCGATCTCCCTTGTGCGGCTCGCCTTCAGACGAATAACCTCGTCCTTCAGCTCTTGGACGACCGCGTCCATGTCTGCCTTAACCTTGGCATACGCCTTTCTTGCGACGAGCAGCTCCGTTTTGAGTTCGGCAAAAGCCACGTCGCCGGCTTCCGATCTCGCCTGCTCAGCAAGCAGCTCCTTCTGCAATTCCTTGGCAACATCGCCTACCTCAATAGCCTCACGACGCGCGATACCGAGCTCGCGGTCGTAAGTTCCAACAAGCTCGTTCGTCTGAGCCACCATCTGAAAAGGAGATAAAAGAAGGTCGTCATCTGCCAAGGGGATATAAAAAAAAAAAGTAAAAACAAAACAAAAAATAAAGGAGAGAGTTCGCTTACGTCGGCAGTAGTCCGAGCTAGCTTCTTATAAGCATCAGACTGGAGAAGGTCTTTGGTTGGAGCTCTTGGATGCCGAAAGTCAGTTGCCGATACAAATCGGCGCACGCTCCCGCATCATTAATAACGGGCTCGTCCTTGTCGTAATCAAACTTCACAGAATGGGCCGATGGTCCGGCGGTTCGCTGCCTTTTCGAGACGGCAGACCGGTCTGAGAGATTTTCCACATCAATCTCGGTACGCACCGCTATTAAATTATCGCCTTCCTGGGGGGAGCTCGGTCCTATCGCAGCCTGCCTCGCCAACCTTTTTGATGAACTCTTCCTTTTCTTCTTCTTCCGCCTTTCGGCCTCCAGATCGGTTTCGGGATTCACTTCCCCTTCGGCAGCCTGCTCCTCAGCAACGACCTGCTCGTCGACCTGTTGGATGGGAGAAACCTCGGCAAGGTCCTTGTCATCCTTAAGATCGTAATCAATGTCAGGGATGTCATCGATTTTCATTTTCCTCGTCCTTTTCCTACCAAGTGGATTGGCTGTGGCAGGAGAAGCAATTCGGAGTTAGAAATATACCGATGTCAAACGAAACGAAAATAATTGCCGAAGACGTACTTCTAAGGATTCGTTTAGCCAAAAGATCGAGTTTCTCCTGGTATGGTTCCGGCCAACGAACTTTCCCAACTACACTCAACCTTTTCTCGTCCTCCGACGCAAAACCTTCGATCGTTGTGAGAATGCTCGGAGTGTGATGGACTGAAAGGACAACATTGAAAACGGTTAGATAAGATCAAAAGAAAGAAGGGGCGAAGCAAAGACCAATATCTACCGATGGGGATCCTCCATCGAGTCCGGTAATTGCCATCGGCCCGTTCTACTGAAAGGTCGTCAATCTAGAGGAAAAAGTAGCGAATACTCAAATATCCGGACGTCAACCGGTATGTCGCAATCCTCCCCAAGGACTAGAAGCCCGACGATGTTGATGATCGTGGCAGGTTGAAGTTGGGATATCGCCACGCCCCGGCGAGCGCAGTACAAGTAAAGCAGCTCGAACAGAGGAAATTTGAGTCCGCAACTTCTGAAACAATCTTCATAAACGCAGACGTAACCCTCAAGAGCATCCCAAGTCTCTGATCCTCGCCCGGGATGCGAAAGACAATGTCGTCAGGAGCTCCACATCGCTCCAAAGTTTGTCGAACAGTGACCCTGGTTGATCGGGTCAGTCCGACGGTGGGCGGTTTTATAACTTTGCGAACCGCTAACGGAACGACATTCTCTGCCGGAGAGACTTTTTCTTCTTCAACCTCGGCCAGCTCGGTAGCCAACCTCCCATCAAGCCGAACTTGCTCGCTCACCTCTATAAGTTGCCTACTGCCGAGGTCGGCTGTCAATTCAGGCCGAACTTGATCACCTTCACCGACATGCTCATCTGCGATCTGAACTCGAGCATCCGTTTCGCGACTATCCCTGTCCATAAGACGCGAAATTTTCATAGCAGCTCGGGAACAACTGGGAGCGGCAGAAGAATGGCGCGAGATCCGCCTGACCAATTCTTGTCGAACGCCACTCAGACCATCATCAGATGAATCATCCGGATCTGACGAAGAGACGAACAACATAAGATCGATGTGCGGATCTTGCGGAGAAGAAGTTCGGTCATTAACAGAGGACGAAGAAGAATCGGAACTCATGTCGATCCAGTGAAATCAAACTGAAACAACTTGAGGAAGAACAACTTGAAGATGGATCGGAAAGTTTGAAGATTTTCGAAGCAGATCGGAGGAATCACGGCGGAGGGAGATCGAAAAAGTTAAAACAAAAAAACTAGAGAGAAGGGAGAGCGCTAGAGAGAGAAAGTGGCGTACCTTTTAAAGCGAGATAATGAATTGAAGGATCGGAAGGGGTCGAGGGTATTTATTTATAGAGGGAAGAGCAATTATGACGCCTCCTCGATTTTCGCGACGGTTAAAGAAACCGAATCGTCGTGTTCTTAATTCTCGCTACGGTTATGGAAACTGGACCGACGCGTCTTTTCGAGAATCGCCGAACTCAAAAGACCTGCGACTGGGGAACCGTTGTTCGGATCAAGGAATGAATCGATCTCAATTCCAACCGGACTAAAAATTCTTCAGTAACTCCGCCAAACTCAAGAGACTCGTTCGCCGAACTAGGGGGGGACTAATTGTTGGTGGTGAGTTTAGCACTCCCCGGTTTAGCCCGGCATGAACCGAGACCGACCCAATTAACCCCGGCTGACGACAGTTCGAACCCGGAAGAAGAACACAAAACGATCGCCGACCGCCGAACTTGAAAGAAAGGTCCACGAAAGACTGACAACCGACAAGCTCGATAAATAATCCGAAGGACTGCCGAACTTGAATCCAGATCGGCAAACCACGAACCGATCAACGACGTTTCAAGATCGGCAAGGAAGTTCGCAAAGCAACACCCACCGAACTTAAATCAAGCCGAACTTATCATGATCGATTGTAAATATAAGATTCAGGTCCTCATCTCGGTACCGAGATCGGTTCGTCTAAATCCGATCAACCACGGTCTGAGATCGGTAAAGAAAAGAACAACATACGGTTACCGACCTGCAACATGCCGAGCATCGGTATCAACCGTCATAATCAGAACCCACTTCCGGGATTCGCGGAACTTTACGGAAAGTGCATTCGCGGAACTTTACGGAAAGTGCATTCACAGAACTTTACGGAAAGTGCGGTCGGGGAACTTTACGGAAAGTACGGAAAAGGAAGAACAATTAGGATATTAATCCGGGATTCACGGAACTTTTCCCGAATTCCCGGGATATGTCGGAGCCGCCGAAGAGGCTTATAAATAAGGAAATCTCGATTACACTGAGAAGGAGGGAAAAAAGAAAAAGAAAAAACGAGAGCTCGAGATTCAGTCTTGATCTCATTACCGATCTTCGAATATTTTGTAAACTCCGACGAGTTCGATTTAATAAAACGAAATACCGATTCACATTCCAATTCCTTTACCTTTGTGATTTCGACAATCAACAATCGGTTGCAAATTTCCCACGGAATCTCGATCGATATATTCGGTTGCAAATAAGCAACAATTTTCCCACCGAATTACTAAACCGTGGTTGGTGGGAAATCGGTGGGTAATTTTTGCAACCAAAATTTTGGTGGGAAATTCCATGGTATTTTGACATGTTTTCTTGTAGTGTGCTTTGATGCTTGAATCTTTGGTTTCATCAAGAATACAACTATGTTTCTCTTCTTCCTTGAAACACAAGGAATTGAGCTCCAGCATCACGTTTACATCCACTTTAGTTTGAACCAAACCGACCATAAATCATAATCATCATCGATCTCACTCAACCCTAACTCCATTAGGATGTTCGAGAGAGAGCTAAAAATTTTGAGATGTAAAATCTGTGAAGTATGCACACTAGAATCAACGAGAAGAAGACAAACTAATATACGAGAGCCTGCTTTATATATATATACAGATAAAAGGAGAGAACTAATGTTTTTCAGCATCCAAAAACCAGAGTAGTCACTTTAGATTCACTTCAGGAACAGTTTTTTTTAAAACCTCTGTAGCTTGAATTCAGATAACAAAACCATATTCTAGCTAGTATAGCATTTAGAGTGTTAAAAAAAGAAGAAGCAAAGATCAACGTCAAACTCCAAATTGAAGAAAATCATTAAGAAACACAGAAAAATTCAGATCAAAATAAAATAGAGGGATTGGTTAGTAGGGAAAAACTGGTTACCTAGAACCGGAAGGCGTAGCTAACATCTCTACAATCAAACTTCTTTGGTATATGACATTGATTCGGCCATTTTTTTTCATTGTCTTTCATTTTTCTCGTGAGTCATAAGAAGAGTGGTTCGAATGTTAAGCTCAAACCGGAATGCTGACCAAATCGTAACTCGACCGATCAAATTGGTTATTCCGGTTAGAATCTAAAATATTTGAAAGTTTTCTTTAGCATTTTTTTTAATTACGCTGATATGCCGATAAGAATTAGAAGGTTTAGAGAAAAAGAAGAAGAAATTTGTCTCTATCTTAATCATATCATTCATTTTAAAGGTTCTTTTGTCGTATACCTCATTTCAATTATTTTTGTTGTCATACAATCCAAATGATCTTTTACTTAATTCGACGAAGAATTCTATCTCACAATTCACAATCGTCGCTACAATAAGTGTTCACAAGAGAAGAAACAAATCTATGAACGGAGAAAATTTGATGATTTAAATTTGCAAAAATAATAAAAGGATAATAAAGGGTTAAAATGGAATCAACAAAACTTTGTTTTTTCTTTGATCTTTTCCCGAATATGTAATCTTACTATTTTTTCTTACAATACATTTGCAAGATATTTGAATCTTTGAACTGAATTTTTTTTGGGTATGAGACATTCTTTTTTTGAGAAAAAGGTACGAGACATTCTACAAGTAAATCAAATGAAAGGAACAAAACTCATCATAGACTCATATTCTATGACAGAAATCGTATAACTAATTACATAAGTGAAATCTCAAGCCAAAGATCTGCCATCTCGGAAAATTTGAAAGGCATTAGATGAGTGCATAATTAGAGCTCAATACAACAAGTTAAGAAAAAGTCCAAAGCAAGTCCAAAAGTCCAAAGAATTGCCAGTAAATCTATGCATGTGTTTAGGGTTTCTTTCCAAATGGTTTTATATATATGAGTTTTATGTTTTTTCTCTTGTAACCTTGGCTGCCGTGAGCAATTAACCTTTCCTTAATCACTTTCAGATCAATATAAGAATCATTGTAATCTTGTTCTTCATCTAAGCATTATCTAAGCATTACCGTTTTTCTCTTTTTTTTTTGCATCCGAATAAAGTTTTATGAGCTATCTATTTTATAATTTTGTTTTCTGTTTTAATAAGCTTTAAAATAGCATGAATCATTAGCAAAAAAAAAAAAAAAAAATAGCATGAATCAATTTGGTTTGGATTATCCTACATGCATTAACGTAATATTTTAGAATGCAATTAACGTGATACCAAAAAAAAAACTGTTATTGAATCAATGAAAATGGATGCTATTATTCTTGTCACGATTTGTTTGGTTTATTGAGGGAAGGCTGACAAATGATAATCTTGTCTACATTTCCCGTTATCAAGCAACCCAAGAAAAGATTCAACTCTAAATCCAAAAATATATTATCTTCATAAATAAATAGGAATTTGATGGGTGGTTGAATTTGAGGTAAAGGGAGGGGCCACTTGGCCTTTAGGAGAAGGCAAGGGTCATTATTAGATGGGTGTTTAATGCAACTTCAAGATATTTGGATTCCGATGATTTAGCTCCTGATTACATTGTCTTTATTTCTTTTATTCACTTTTGAGTTCGGAAATTTGTTTTTCAATTTTGTTACCAATACCAAGTAAACTTAAGAGTTTAAATTTCTTTTTAAAAATTAAAAAAATAGGCGTTGAAACTATTTTTTATTTATTTTATTAGAACTATTACGTTTTTTCATATAATACACGATTAGATTCTTCAACTTAATTAAGACTGGTGATGACTTGTATTGAGATATATAGTAGGATGATGAATAATGAAATGGTAAAACAATTTTTATTTTCAGACGTGTATTACTACAAATTAATTTCCGAAAACGTTATTAATGTGATAGAATGTTATGAATGGTAAAATATGACTAAAATAAATAATGTTTTTTAAAAAAAATATGAACAAACTTTATGTTATTTGCCACTTATGAACCAACATTTTCGGTTTTAGAAAAAAACTATGGCCATTAAAAACATCAATTTTTGAATTGGCCATTTAAATCACGAACTTGTGTTGACTTTAAAATTTAAACACGAACTTGTGTTGACTCGGCCAAAAAAAGTATGTCGTTAAATCCGTTAACAGAGCTCATAAACGGGGTTACTGTTCCGTTTAAACCCAAAGTTAAATGAAACTACGTCGTTTTGAAACAAAAACTAAAAAAACCCAAAACTAAAAAAACCCGATATCTTCTTCTTCTTCTGCGTGTTTTTTTCTTCTTCTTCCTGCGATTTCTTCTTCTTCTTCTCCTTCTCATATCGATTTCTTCTTCTTCTTCTCAAAATCGATTTGTCTCCAATTTCACTCTAACCCTAACTTCCCAATTCGATTTCACCACCTTCTAACCCTAAAGCCCCAATTCGATTTCTTCTTTTAAACTTGTCACTGCGAAATGCTGAAACGAAAAAGGGCAAAGCAAACCCGTAGGAGCACGCGAGGCACAACGAGTGGAGGAGTTGGTGAAACTCCTGAAATTCGAGATGGTTCTGATGCGGGAGATGAAGAATTTATCACAGTGCGAGTTCGAGAGGCACATGAAGCTATGTTGAATAATGAACATGAACGTGAGGCAGACAGTGAAGATGATTGCGCTGTTGCTGGTGATGATGATTGCGAGGAGGTTGATGATGCAAGTGATGATGTTGTGAATAATGAAGAAGATGATGAGGAAGCCAATGACAACGGTTTAGCTATCGTTGAAGGAGGAGACTTACAAGCAGACTTTCAAGATGTTGTGAGAGATGAAGAAGCCGACAGTGATGCAGACAGCGGAGATGGTTTGTTTTTGTTTTTGAACTCCTTTTCGGAACATGTTGGTTTATGACTCATTTTGTTGTTTTATGACACTCGTTTTGTTTTGAAGTGACTTATCCCTGATGCTTTAGTTTTTCAGAGAGCCTGACATGTCTTTTGGTCTTCATTACATGAATTTTGTGATGCTCAGAGTTAGTTTAGTTGCGACAATGCAGAATATTTTTGTAGCAGTATCAAGAAAAAGGGAAAGGCATATTTGTTGTTGCATGTAACTTCTTGCATTGCATAATCAAAGTTTCATTACAAAAGATACAAAAACACAAACCAGAGACAAAGACATAAACAAAGACACAAACCAGCGACAAAGACACAAACAAAGAAGAAAGACAATGACACTAGTAACCAGACACGAAACAGACACACAAAAAGACCCAAACCAAAGACTCAAAAACACAGAAAAAGACAGAACAAAGACACTAGTAACCAAGAACAATTTTTGGTTCTTTTGCTTTACCAAACACCAAGTAGACAATAATAATGACCATCAAACAAAGACACACAAAACACGCTTTGATCATCACTTTTGTTTTCCGGATTTCCCTTTTGCTACACATCCCATCTTCCTCCAATTCTTTGATTCGAACAGTTAGCTCTTCAACCACCGATTTCACATTGCTAATCTCACTCTCAATGAATCCTAATTTTGGTATAGCATCTTCAACCTCCTCATACACAGCATCCTCCACCCATTTGAACAAATGATCCTAGTGTATAAACAAAGCAAATGTTGTTAGTTCTCTCCGTTGGAAAGCACATTATCAACTTGAAGCTAAATCACAACTTACATCTCTTTTGGTTATGCAACGGAAGAAAGGTCTTCTCGGATTCTCTTGCGTTTTAGATGTGTACATCGTTACAGCCAATCCACACATACACTTTGATGGAAACCCACGCTCGACACAAACCACACATTGCTCAGATTTGGGACTCATCTCTCGTAAAGAAGAAGAAATCGAATCGGGGCTTTAAGGTTAGAAGGTGGTGAAATCGAATTGGGAAGTTAGGGTTAGAGTGAAATTGGAGACAAATCGATTTTGAGAAGAAGAAGAAGAAATCGATATGAGCATGAGAAGGAGAAGAAGAAGAAGAAATCGCAGGAAGAAGAAGAAAAAAACACGCAGAAGAAGAAGAAGATATCGGGTTTTTTAATTTTGGGTTTTTTTTATTTAACTTTGGGTTTAAATGGAACAGTAACCCCGTTTATGAGCTCTGTTAACGGATTTAACGACATGCTTTTTTTGGCCGAGTCAACACAAGTTCGTGTTTAAATTTTAAAGTCAACACAAATTCGTAACTTAAATGATCAATTCGAGAGTTGATGTTTTTAATGGCCAGAATTTATAAGTTCGTAATTTTTTAGACAATTTTTCCGTAAAAGAAAATAGGTAAAGCAAGAGATTCTGTAATTAAGTTGATAACGAATCGTTTTTAAAGGATGATACCAATAACCTTTTCTCTCTCTTTTTTTTTTTTTTTCACAAGAAGATAACTTAAAATGGTAGAGAATCTAAACTTAGAAAAACAAATGGTAGAGAATATACTTTGGACAGCACCAAAATAATTTCTTAAAAGCTTTGTGTTTTCGTAAAGAATCTTTTCTTTTTTTGTTCTCGTGATTATTTAATCAGCTGCAAGAGAAATGCCAAAGGAATTATATGCTTCTTTTTGATATCCCAGAATATTCGGCCACCGGGGGACCACACAGACCTCTAATTGATAACAAACGAAGAATACAATTTTAGACATACGACCCCAAGATTACTTATATATATATATTCTATATATATATATATATTCATTCGACTATTTGTGCATTAAGAATCTGGGTAGGTCATTATTTAAAGAGTCTCTTATTTAAATAATCACCGCCTTGGAAAAATGAATTATGCTTTTCAGCTTTTCTCTTAATGTGTCTTTTAAATAGTCCTTAGCCCATTGTTTATTTTTTTTTTTAAATTCATTCTTTTTTTTTGACAGAAAATAAATTCATTCTTTACCACGTAAATCATTATAATAGCGCGTAACTACTTACCATTATGGACCAAAAAATTTCTGTGATAAATTATGCAATTTCATGTTTACTTCTAAAATAACAAAATTAATCACCAAATCTGATGTTGAAGTGTATGTTACCGTAGTAATACTACCTCCGTATCAGAAAGATTGATTTTTTGGGAGTTTTATTCTTATATCAGAAAATTTAATTTTAAAGTTTTCTATGTATATTTTACTAATTAATATTAAAATTATAATTAATGATAATATTTAAATTGATTGATTACATTATTATTGATTGTAATAGAATGTAGTGATGAAATGATAATATTTAAATTAATTAAATTACTATCGATTATAATAGAGTGAAGTGATGAAAAATGGATAGCGTGAGAATGATGATTCTTTCTTAATCAATCTTTGATCATTTTCTGATATCTATCCATATTGTCTAGATATTTCCTCATCCAAAAGTCAATATTATCAAAATCTGTATTTATTGTCTTGTGTATCTTATCGTCCTCTACAATTTATTCAAAAATTTTAAACCTCAGAAAAAACTTTCTTGGTTTACAAGACAAATTAAGAAGAAAAGAATTTCGTATGACGGTAAACAGTTTATGACAGAGGAAGAAGGTGTGCTGTGTGTGTAGAAGAAGATGTGGTCGGCGATTTGCAACGCCGGCTGCTTCTCTCTTCCGGCGGTTGTACTGCCACAGGAGCGTAAACTCTGTTGTTCGCTGCATCGTGCGACGGCACCCAAATGCCTTCCACAACCATGAATTGCGGTTGCTGTGGATTTTCTCCGCCGTTGGTCATTGCCGGAGTAGCTGGTCTTCTTGTGTGCAGTCTATATTTCTGAAAATTCGATGAAATTTTAAAATTTTTAGGTTAGTGATTAGTGAGCATTGAGTTTAAAAATGTTCATACCGAATCTGAAATCTGAGATTGAACAAACGATTCAGTAACAATATTTACCTGTAAATGGCTTTTAACTTCGTCATTGGTTAGACCATCGACTTTCATGAGATCTCTTATTTGCTTAGGCGTGGCAACTGCAGATTTGGCACACACAAAAAAAAAACCAAATCAAAATCCAAACTTGTCACCAAATTCGATTCGAACGATCGACAACTTAAAATAAAAAAACAAAAAAGTTTGGGAAATGGATTTAATCTTACCATGTGATCCTCCAAGCTGCTGAAGCGCGTGAAGGAATCTCCGGTGTAACTCCGGCGACCAGCAACGTCTTTGCTTCCTATGCATTTGCGAGTGTTTAAGCTGCTCCGACTCTCTTTTATTTCCGACGGTTTCCGCCGTGGAACTCGACGTCGTCGGCGTCGGGGTGATTGGTTTTAGCGGTTGAGAATCAGCGTTAGCCGCCGCAACCACGGGCTTCTCCTTTTGAAACGGTTGAAACGCACCGCCGTTTCGTTTGACCTCTATCACCACCGTCGTCTGATCCTATTGATTCAACATCGAACAAATCAGATTTTAACCTCAAAAAAATCCATTTTCCGATTCAAATTTTCTCGGCACCACCAAAAGGTTAATCAATTTACCTCTTTGGGCTTTGGGTCCGGAGACTGGTTCCATAACTGAACAGATCTAAGCCAATCCGATTTCTTCTTATCGCCGTTATTTTCACACGCGATTTTCTCAGCTCCGTCGCGTTTATTCGGTTCGCAAGATTCGTGTTCATCGGAGGAAGACAGATTCCACTTGATGGGCATAAACTCCTCAAACACGGCAGCGCCGCCGCCGCACTCACTCGTAGTCCGCTCAGAACAATCTGATTGGCCGTGAACGTGCTCTGACGTCGATAACTCCTTCCGACACGACTCGATCGCTACAAAAATAGATTAAAACGATTATAAGATTAAATGGAATCGAAGGAGAGAAGAAAAGTGGATATTAGTTTACCTTGTGTTACGAGCTCTAAACACAAGGGGAGCTCACGTTGGAAGAGTCGGATCTTCTTCTGTTCTTCTTCAAGCGCTTCAACGTAGTCGTGACATCTCTTCATTTTCAAAGTGTAATCCATGTATCCGATCTTAATCATCGTCGTAAAACAATCTGGTTTGGCGATTGGGAGTAGAGAACATAAATCTAGTCTAGAGAAGAATAATGGGATCTTAATAGAGAGAAGGGAATAATAAACTTGACGCTCAAGCTGGAAGTTTTAAGGAGAGAGAGAATTGGTATCTGAGAAATTAGGGATCGAAATCGAGCCGTCGCATATCTAAAACGATATTTTTCGGGATTAAGAAGTTTTCTCTTTTTAAGATAAAAGGGTAAAATGGTAAATTGACGAAGATGATGGGGCTTGTTGTTTATAAAGGAGAATGAATATTCCATCGCATCTGGGTGATGAGCAGGCGCTGACGTCAACATTCTCGTGACGTTGAGATAAGAACGACGACGACTCGTTAGTCGAGAAATTTCTGAACAATGACCCTTTCTTTCTTTTTTTTTGAAGAAGAATATACGAAATAATAGATTCCATTACGTTGGATATTTGTGTATTCACACACAAAGTGAGAATCTTTTGGGAGCGTGACATTCACACAGTTCCAAGCCGCGTTGGCGACCCTTCACGCTACCGAGGAGCCACCTACCTACCTACCTACCTACACCAATCCCACTCGCGTATCATCACGCGCTTCGGTGCGTGTATTCAACTAATTCCCGTGAATCCCTGACATACCCAATGTCTGTCTCTCCACTGTCCAAGATGATGATGGATGTTTTAACCCTACTAGTACTATCCATCCAATCTAAACGAAAAAACATCGAGATTTTTAAAAAGAAAAGGGCCAACCGGGCCCATGCCCAAATTTTCGGACTAATCTTAAATGGGCTTTCACAATGGCCTCTAACCGCTTTAGGCCCGCTCAAGCTAACAAATTAAAAAAGAAATAAGATTAATATGCTTCCTTGAATCTATTGATGTTATCTTACTGACATTGTTCAGATCTCGGAGCCAATGAACATATAATGGAAGAAGATGATACTTAATCCAACATAAAACATTTTTTTTTTCTTGGATTAACATGGAGGAACGAGAATAAGAAATTTTTAACATTAGTGGTTCTTATATAACTATAGAAATTTTTTATCGACCTTAATTTGAAACTCACACTAACGGGATGTTATTGGTTTATATATTTAGAAAGAGTTATAAAGATTATAGTGTTATTCAATAAAATAAGATTGAGGATCTTTATAAAGATCAATAATACAATATTGGATTCATGATTATATAAAATAAATAAAAGTCTGGTGTTATTCAAATAAATGAAATATTCTCATTTTCTTATTGTTTTAAAATAATGTGTTATTGGTTTATTATTCGACACATTTTTATTCACAAAATCTACTTATCAAAGTATTGTATATTTGATAGTATATATTCTTAAAGTTTTTTTTCTTTAATCAAAAAAAAAAAATTGAATTATAAACATTAGGTCACTATACATATTTCCTTCCCAAATCTTTAAAATTGCTTCATGCCATAATCACTATTGTAGGTGAAAATCAACCGTCAAAATTTGTAAATAGAAAATAAACAGAGAATTTTGGCTTATCTTTAGAAAAAAGAACGAAGGCAATATCGAGTAATAAACAATAAGTTTGTTGCTCGATGAGAACCCCAAGATCCGGCCGCTACGTTCATGAGTTTTAATTCACCGGTTTGAATGAATTTTTGGTCTCGTCGAGGTTGACTAACGGTTTGGTATACCCCTTTGACCGTAAACTTTCACTTTGGTGGACCTTTCAGTTCGGCCTGCGATCTCGATTACTCATTTGATATCGCCTGGCTTCTTTAGCTTCACCGGACCTTTTTACCATCAATTTATTCGATCTAATTTATTGGGCTGAGATCTTAACTCCCCCACAATCACCTTTAATAATGGGTTCACAAATAAACAAAAATACAAACGCATATACACGAAGAGTGAGTACAAATGCAAATGATATCAAGATGAAAAGATCCCTTATATATTTAAATAGCAAATTTGATAAACGTAATAAAATATAAGTAACAAAAATCCGGTTATTTAGATATACAATCTCATTCGCTTGATTCCTAATTTTCTTTGACAAAACTACAAATAACAGGGTGGTGTACAAGATTATATCTAAGCTTTTGGCTAAAAGACTGAAAAAGTGTCTTCCTTGTGCTATCTCTGAGACCCAGTCTGCATTTGTTCAAGGGAGGCTAATTTCGGACAACATCCTAGTGGCCCATGAACTTCTCCATGCATTGAACTCCAACAATAAATGTGCCGAGGAGTTCATAACGATTAAGACAGATATTTCCAAGGCGTATGATAGGGTGGAATGAGTTTTTTTGGCTAAAGCATTGAAGGTCTTGGGATTCTCGGATAAATGGATCAGTGGGCTGTGTTACCTCAGTGACGTACCAAGTCCTTATTAACGGGAAACCGTATGGAGATATCATCCCGACAAGAGGTCTAAGGCAAGGCGACCCACTGTCACCTTACTTTTTTGTGATCTGCACAGAAATGTTAGCAAGAATGCTTCAGAAACCTGAGATGGATCACAAAATAACAGGACTGAAGGTTGCAATACACGCACCCCCGATTTCCCACCTTTTTTTTGCTGATGACAGCATGTTTTATTGCAAGGAAAAGGAGGAGGAAGTGAATCAGATAATTAAAATCCTTGATGAATACAATGTGGCCTCGAGACAGAGGATCAACTACCAGAAATCCAGCATTTACTTTGGTAAGAATATTCCTCCAAACCGAAGAGAAGAGATCAAAATCATGATGGGAATAAATCAAGAGGGCGAAAATGGGTTCTATCTTGGACTGCCATAATCTTTTGGTGGATCTAAAGTGTATGTGTTGAACTTCCTTAAAGACAGACTGAGTCAAAAAGTTTCAGGATGGCAGACCATATTCTTATCTTATGGAGGGAAAGATGTACTCCTAAAAACTGTTTCTCTAGCACTTCCTACCCACACCATGGGCTGTTTTCTCCTTCCAAAAACAGTATGCAAGCAAATTGTGACAGTTATGGCTGACTTTTGGTGGAGAAATAATCAAGATTCTAAAGGAATGCATTGGAAGGCTTAGGAGCATTTGAGTAAACCAAAATGGGCTGGAGGAATTGGATTTTAAAACATAGAAACTTTTAATATGGCTTTGCTGGGGAAACAAATATGGAGAATGCTTACTCATAAACACTCTCTCATGGCTAGAGTATTTAAAGGGAGGTATTTCCACATCTTCTAAATGCTTCATTGGGGGTCTCGACCATCATATGCATGGAAGAGCATTCACGCAGCTCAGAATCTGATTAGAGAGGGAGCAAGGGTGGTAATTGGCAACGGCAAGAGCACGAACCTGTGAAGGGAACCATGGCTGGGAAGAAAACCGGCCAATGCCATCAACTCTACACGGCTGGTACAACTTCATCTCTCTCACTATCTCTCTTCTTTGGAAAATGTGAAAGATTTGTTGATAGATGAAAGTAGGGACTGGAATATAGAGATGATTAGGGTTGGATTCAATGATGAAACTAATGAGGCAATAGAGAAGATTAGCCCAGGTGGACCAGCTAGTGAGGATAAGTATGTGTGGGATTATACTAAGACAGGGCATTATACGGCTAAGTCAAGATATTGGGTAATGACTCAAGTAATCAATAGGAAATACACTTCGATGGAAGTTACCCAACCAAGCTTAGACACCCTCTATCAAATGATCTGGAAATTGGATACAAGCCCTAAGGTTCACCACTTCTTATGGAGATGTCTGAGAAATTGCCTCTATGTGTCTGCTAACCTAGTGTACAAACACTTAGCTAAAGATTCGACATGTCCAAGATGTCATTTAGGGGAGGAATCTGTGAACCATATGTTCTTCCTTTGTCCATATGTGAGGCTGGTGTGGGCCTTATCTCCTGTTCCAACGCCCCCTAGAGGAGAGACGGCTAACTCATTGTACACGAATATCCATAGAGTGATTACTATTCCAACAGCTCATCCTCGAGAAGCTGAGGCTACAGCCCTTGTCCCTTGGCTAATGTGGAGATTGTGGAAAAACATGAATGAGTTGCTGTTCAAGGGTGTGGATTATGAGGTAATGGAGACGGTGAAGAAAGCAAAGGAAGATGCTATGGAATGGGCAGAGAGAAAAGAGGCTGAGGATAGACAGGAACCCGAGCCTGCCATGAACCCGAGAAGCAATAAATGGTCTCCACCTCCAACAAGCTGGTTGAAATGCAATTCTGATGCTTCATGGCCGAGAGAAGGAGATAAATGTGGCATTGGATGGGTCCTTAGAAATCATGAAAGCAAGGTGCTTTGGATGGGGGCAAAAGCTATTACTAAACAGAACTTGGTGATTGAGGCTGAAGCGGAAGCTATGAGATGGGTTGTCTCGTTCTTGTCAAGCCTAGACTATCGGAATATCATATTCGAGACTGACTCGAAAGAATTTGTTGAGGCTCTCTCGGAAGATAAGGTATGACTCATTCTTAGTCTCATTCACCAAGATATGCTACAAAAGCTTGCTCAGGTTGGAAGTTATAAGATGGTGTTTTTTCCAAGAGAAGGAAATATGGTGGCTGATCTGATAGCAAAGGAAGTTCTCTCGTTTTCGAACAATGCTCCTAAGTTGTATTCGATAGGGCCGAATTGGATCATCCCATTTGTGGAGAATGACATTTCTATGTAGTTGTATAATTTGGTCTGATGAAAAGTTGTTGTTGAGCCAAAAAAAAAAAAAAAAAAAAAAAACTACAAATAACAGGGCATACAAAATAAAGAAACTGAACCAAAATCCCAGCGACCAAGTATTTTGTTTTTGTATATAAAATATTTGTCAATTCTATTTTTTCTTATTTGCCGAAGAAGAAGGAAACTAACAAGAACGAGCTAATAAGATAAAATTTTCCCAGATATTTCCGTCGGCGAATCGTTACGCTTCAGAAGATCAATCATTCCAGGCGAGAGACTGATTTTGATTCACGTCGCAGCAGCTCTCGAAGACTTCCGATTATGTCGTCGGAGGTGAAACAGCTGATCGTCGTTGCTGAAGGTACTGCTGCCTTGGGCCCTTATTGGCACACCATCGTCTCCGATTATCTCGAGAAAATAATCAGGTTTTTTTAACCTTCTAATCTCCTCTTCCTCGGTCTTGATTTTTCCCATTTTTCATTCGAAGTTAGGGTTTCTGATTTTCATGTCCTTAATTTCAATCGGTACTCAAGGTTTTTAACAGGATTTGTCTGTTCATCGCGTCTGGGTTATTACTGTGTCTATATGATGATGTTCTGTGAGAAGTTCCGTGTACTTCTTGCTTTTGTATATGCAAATACGGAGCAATCTCTTACCCTAAATTATGGTTCCTACATTCGTTTTGATTCTGTGTGAGGATATCGTTTTTGATACTAAGCATCTATGAAGCAATGTATTGGTAATTTATTACTTCCGTCACGTAGAATTGGTATTAAGATGTTTTTAATGCTATGATTACAGAGAGTGTACTATACAATACTGCTGTTCCATGTACTAACCATGGTGGCTGTTGTTAATATCCACTAAGCAAACTCTGCCAGCCAGATTCCATATTATTGCATTTCAAAAGCTGGAGAATCTATGGATTGGAGAACATTGGTTAACTTTTCTAAAACTCTGAACACCTTAATCAAAATTTCAGTTTAAACGGTTCTCTTTAAATTTTTTGTAGCTCCATGCTTCTTCGTGCATCATAGTCTCTTTTTTATTAGATAGTTTTTTGTTTTGAGTGTGTTGAAACTTGTGAAAGAATATTTTTGGTGGATCAGACACCGGTTGAACTACTAATATTCTCTGCCTGACATTTTTTGTATGGGAATATGTACTTCCGTCATCTGTTAATGCACTCTATGCGTTTGTTCAGGTCTTTCTGTGGCAGTGAATTAAATGGAGAGGTACTGTATCTGACTCATCCTCGTTTTTGAGCAAACTCCAGTTTTCATTCTTGAGCGAACAGTTATTCATCGTTTTGTATTGCTACTTGTACATCACCAAATAGTTTATATGTTAATTGGTAAACAACCGTTTTCTGTCAAATCATTGCGACACAGAAATTAAGAGAGCAAGTAGACAGTTTGATATGTCTAACCAATGGTTGATGAGTCTTTATATATTCACTAAACTTGCAGAGGAACCCTGTTTCTAATGTTGAGCTATCACTGGTCATCTTCAATTCTCATGGTTCATATTGTGGTATGTATTGCATTCCATTTCCGTGATATACAAGTACAAACATTAAAATGGGTGCTTTTTTCATGGTCATGGTTAATCTGTTTTATTCTGATTTTTTCGTTCTTCTTAGCTTGCTTGGTACAACGGAGTGGCTGGACAAGAGATGTTGATATTTTCTTGCATTGGCTTTCGTCCATACATTTTGCCGGTGGTGGTTTCAGTGAGGCTGCCACAGCCGAAGGGCTTGCCGAAGCATTGATGGTGGGAAACTTTATCTTTAATCATCTAGTTCATTTTATATGGTGCTGCTTCTGTCAGAGATATTTTAGATCCTTAAAACCTCACAATTTTCTTCTGTCTTTCATGACGCAGATGTTTTCTCCTCCTTCAGGCCAAGCTCAACCAAGCAACGATCTGAAAAGGCACTGTATCTTAATCACAGCCAGCAACCCTCACTCATTGCCAACACCTGTATATCGTCCAAAATTGCCAAATGCGGAACGGAATGAAAATGGCGATGCACAATCTGAAAGTCGTTTATCAGATGCCGAGACAGTGGCATCATATTTTTCTAGGGTACTTTTTTTATATAAATTCCCCATGTATTACGACTTGCTACAATTACTATTTTAAATTGGGAATGACTAACCTGCCATATTGGTGTGCAGTGCTCTGTTTCTTTGTCTGTTGTGTGTCCAAAGCAGCTTCCAAAGATTAGAGCACTATACAATGCGGTAAGACTGCGTGTCTATTTGCCATTGACTAGATGTTCAACTAGCATAAGTGTTTCCTTTGTCAGCCAGCTCTTTCAAAGGCTCTTTATTTTCACTGCTACAAACTGAAGTAAGATTATTTTTTGAGTACTGTTAAGATTTTTTCTTTTAAATGCAGGGAAAGCTCAATAAACAAAGTGCAGACTTGTCAATTGACACGGTTAAGAACACATTCTATCTTGTCCTGATCCCAGAGAATTTTGTGGAGGCACGTGCTGCCTTAAGTCATTCTGCTACAAATTTGCCACAGACCCAAAGCCCTGTGAAAGTCGACAGGTCCACTGTTGCTCCATCTCTTCCAGTCACTGGGCAACCTCCAGCTCCTGTGCCATTAGGTTCAACCTCCAGCCCTTTTTTTAAGTTGAACTATCTTGCTTTCTTTTTGTGCGTCTTTCAGATTTTATCCTGCTTCTTTCTTGTGAAGATCTCTTTTTGTGTGAATTTCAGCCAATGGACCTATTCTTAATCGGCAACCAGTTTCTGTTGGACCAGTTCCAACTGCTACTGTGAAAGTTGTAAGTATTTGATATTTTTAGCCAGTTAGAGGAGGCAGCTTTATCGGCAACTAATTCCTGTTTGTTTTATAAAAAACTATATACTAATTATAAATCATAAATGGATTGTAAAATATATTCTATGGTGCTTGATAAGACATTTAAAAATATTGTTTTAGTTTTCGTTAAATTAATGTTAAGTTCTTTTGAAGATCCCTTATAAATATCTGAAATAACATTGTTACTGAATCAACTTATTAGATAACATATCATCATATAAATATATAAAAGCTTGTTAATTGGATTTATTTGGGATTAAATTTCAGGAGCCTAGCACTGTATCTTCTATGGCAGCAGTTTCAACATTTCCCCATATCCTGTCTGTAGCTCGGCCTGCTACACAAGCAATTCCTTCAATTCAAACATCTTCAGCATCGCCAGTTTCTCAAGAAATGGTCACCAACGCCGAGAACGCACCAGATGTTAAGCCTGTGGTTAGTGGAATGACGCCACCATTGCGTACTGGTCCTCCTGGTGGAGCTAATGTAAATCTGCTGAATAATCTTTCTCAAGTTCGACAAGTCATGAGCTCTGCAGCTCTGGCGGGTGCAACCTCGTCCGCTGGGCAAAGTGCGGTTGCAATGCATATGTCAAATATGATATCAACAGGAATGGCTACATCTCTGCCTCCTTCACAAACTGTGTTTTCATCTGGACAGCAGGGAATTACTTCAATGGCTGGTTCGGGTGCACTAATGGGAACGGTACAAGCGGGACAAAGCCCGGGTCCTAATAATTCCTTTAGTCCTCAAACTACGTCAAATGTTGCTTCAAACCTTGGTGTTTCTCAACCAATGCCAGGGATGAACCAAGGAAGTCATTCTGGAGCACAGATGATGCAAGGTGGAATCCCCATGAATCAAAACATGATGAGTGGTCTCGGTCAAGGAAATGTATCCTCTGGAACAGGTGGTGGAATGATGCCTACTCCAGGAGTTGGCCAACAAGCGCAATCAGGAATACAACAACTTGGTGGTAGTAACAGTTCAGCTCCTATGCAGTTGTCACAGCCATCATCGGGGGCTCTTCAGACTTCACAATCCAAATATGTAAAAGTCTGGGAGGTAATGCCAGTTTACGTCATCTGAAACAGCGGTTGTCTTATGCTAATTTAACATACATTTTCTATTTCATATAGGGAAATTTATCTGGGCAAAGACAAGGGCAGCCTGTTCTTATCACCAGACTTGAGGTGTGTTTAGGGCACTGACTATCACCCCCATGGGCTCTTCTTTCCCCCTTTATGTATTTTGCGGGATCACATGCTTACTTAATGCTTAAGCACATCTTTCTTTTCCAGACCTTTGTTGAATTGCTCGTAGCTAATGGTAATCTCTTTGTTTATATTTGACAGGGTTACCGAAGTGCTTCTGCCTCTGATTCGTAAGTTCATAACTAATTGAAAGACGAAAATTGCTTTCTTATTAACCCTTGTCAAGAGATCAACAGGTTTCATTTGCAGTCTACACCTTGAGAAATGATTGTAACTGCTAAAATATTTTTTGCTTTTTCTTTTTGTGCGTCTCCCCAGGTTGGCAGCAAACTGGCCACCAACCATGCAGATTGTTCGTCTCATATCCCAGGATCATATGAATAACAAGTACTATCTTCGTGCTAGAGCTCTTTTTATTTCCACCATGTCATGGGTAGATGCTGTTTTCTTGCCACTAATTCTTTCATCTAACTTTGCATCAGGCAATATGTTGGCAAAGCTGACTTCCTTGTGTTTCGGGCCATGAGTCAACATGGGTTTTTAGGACAACTTCAGGATAAGAAGCTTGTGAGTTTTGTTGATAGTTTATGCCAATTGTCTCCTTTTCCTATTTATTTTACTCGTTTATTCAATTTAATAGCAATATGGTGACTGGTAAGTGGTTTAATCGATATCAGGCCGTCATAAACGTTCAAAATGAAATATTGACTCTCATCTGTAAACAAGTTCTCTGTGAATCTATCAATCTATTGACCATACTCATTACGACTCCTACACTAGTCCCCTTGCTTTGATCCTAATTGTGTGCCTTATACCTTTTACATCTTCACGCTTAGCTCATGTGGAGTTGTATATGATAACTGTGTTTGCCTCTCAAGTGCAGTGTGCGGTCATTCAGCTGCCATCACAGACGCTGCTTCTCTCCGTATCTGACAAGGCTTGCCGTTTGATTGGAATGCTTTTCCCAGGGGTAAGTAAGCACCAAGTTTTACCTAGTAAGGTGTCTATAGATGTTTCACTTCACATATCCATTTTCTAGTGGCTCTCGACTTCTTATTTCCAAAACTGGATGCTAAAGGAGTCTGTCTAATCCATCTTGCACCACTACTCTCTACATATCGGTTTGATTTAAAGAAACGCAGTCAGGAGTTACAGAATTGTTTGTATTTCTGTGATGGTTTTCTCCCAGGATATGGTTGTATTTAAGCCGCAAATACCAAATCAGCAACAGCAGCAGCAACAACAGCTGCAACAGCAGCATCAACAGCAGCAACAACAGCAGCAGCAGCAACAACAGATCCAGCAGCAGCAACAACAACAACAACAACAACAACACCACCACCAACAGCAACAGTTGCCACAACTCCAGCAGCAGCAGCAACATCAATTGTCACAGCTCCAACATCATCAGCAGCAACAGCAACAACAACAGCAGCATCAGTTGTCACAGCTTCAACACCATCATCAGCAGCAGCAGCAGCAGACGTCGCCGCTGAATCAGATGCAGCAGCAGACGTCGCCACTGAATCAGATGCAGCAGCAGCAGACATCGCCACTGAATCAGATGCAGCAGCAGCAAACACCTCAACAGATGGTTGGGTCAGCAGTAATGGGCGGTCAAGCTTTTGCACAAGCTTCTGGAAGATCACAACAAGGTGGTGGTGGTGGTGGTGGTGGAGGGCAGCCTAACATGCCAGGAGCTGGCTTCATGGGATAAATTTAAAATAACTCTTCTTCAGGTTTCTGTTTTCTGCTAATTAGTCTCGTTTCATCATATAACTTAAATTCTTTCTTTCTTCTATGGTCAACTCGATCAAGGCCATGGTTTTAGCGACTACTATTTAGTTCGTGTCTTTTGTCTCTCTGTTCGCTTTCTGCCTGAAAATGGTATCCTCTTGTTGGTCTGACCATTAACCACGGCACCAAACTATTTTGATATCTTTTTTTTTTGGTCTAGAGAAATATATATATAAAAAATGTGGTTTGTCTATATATTTGGTTTTATCAGGCTGCTAAGCAAAAATCTCTTAGCTCGCTTTTTATCTGATTGACAAGGAAATAGAGGATCAAAACCATTTCTACTTACGGTCTTGATTGGACTTTGTGTTTGTTTGCAGCCCATGAAAGATACATTTTATATCAATCAATGATTCTATCTGTTTCTTTTTAAAAAAGTTTGCAAAGGTTTATGGTTAATGAAAATCGATAGTCTCTTTAATTTTGTCTACCATTTTCAAAGTTACATCATTGTCAAACTAGGGTTTTAAAAATCTTAATATATTTTTTTAAATTATCTTTTTTTTGTTGGGTTCTCATTCTGCTTGAGCGTCTAGATCCTATTCCAATTATCATTAATATATGTAATATATTTGGTTAAAAATCACAATCCTAGCTCCTTCTTTTGTTTTGCTCCGTTAAGTTCATCATTTATATTGGGAACTGTTACTATTTTAAAAAATAACTAGACCAAAATTATTGATAAGTTGTCTAAAAACAAAAGTGGAAAACTTAATTATTGATATTGATATTGATAAGACAGAGTAACTATGACGCGCACTTGAGAAATGAAATCGACTGCCTTTTTGAAACGAAGACGACAAGCATGACTTCTCTTCTCCACTTCTTGAGAGCTCATTTATTTCATTGTCCAAAATCAAGGTGAATTTTACTTCAGGTGGGTGTGGGTCCCATTCACGTGGCACATAAATTTTGATAAAATATGGTAAAACTTATTTCAAGCCATGATACGATTCATCGCACCCATTATATTTTCTCAATCGAATCATGGGAACATAACCAAAGGCCCTTTCTTAAAAGATGATCCGAGTGAAAGAAAAGCCAGCACTGAACTTTTTCTGTGTATTTTTTATTTCTTATAAGCTTGGACTAATGCACCATATGTGGGTTCTGGAAAAAGCATAGATGCAATTTGATAAAATATAGAACCTAAAAGCTGATTTTCAAAATTTTCCACTTTTTTTTTTTATAGCTAATACTACTCTAAATAGGGACACTTTAACTCTTTGTGGGTGTAGTTGGTGGGCTGCATCACTCTTTAATTAATTTTCTTTAAGGTTTTATTCTCCTCATAAATCATATTTACAATAGCAAGTAAAATACATTTTTCAACAATTAATCTACCGTAACGAAGAGTCTAAATTACTTTGTGTAAGATATTGAACAAAATGAAACGTAAATGGCATTTTTTTCTTCCTTGAAACGAAATTGCATTTTTTGCACTACTTTTTTTGTTTGTATGATTCGTCCACTTGCTCTATACAACATAACCATTCGGAACCTGAGTTATGACGACGTACTGGACTGGAGAGACGAGGAAAAATGTCAAAACAAAATATATGAAGATGAAATGATTATTAGAAATCTCACGTTAATTACAAATCGATCGGTATATTTGTATTACTTCTAATTGTGTGAGTATTGTGGTAATAAATTTATGATCTTTCGATCTCTTACACATTTCTTGGATTTGACAATTTAACACGTTTCGAAATTTGATCAAACTTCAAAACTTTAAATGATCACAGTGCGGAAAAAACAAAGTTCCTTTACGTGAGTATATTCGATATAAAACAAGCCGGGAAAAAAAGAAAAAGCCCAACAAGTGCATATTTAATTGGGAAATCGGCCAAACAAATTTTGTTAATTTGGCAAAAAAAGACACGATTTTTTAGAACGACAAAAAAACATCGAACTTTGGTTGATTTGTCAATTAATTACCAATATTTTCGTTGATCCGCCAATTAAGCACACCGTTAGAAAACTTAACAGAATCTTTCGTTAAGTAAAACGACGTCGTTTCAAATTTTCCCCAAATTTTCCCAAAATTTCAAATTTCACGAAACCCAAATGTTCCGAAACTCGAATTTGAAACGTAACCGAAATTCGGGAAATTTGAAATTTTCCAAAATTTCTCGAAACTCGAAACCCGAATTTTCTGAAACCCGAAATTTCAAATTTCCCATTCGGACATATTCTTTCATATTTCAAATTTTCCAAAACCCGAATTTCCTGAAACAAACCCGAACCGTTTAACCGAACACTCATTCCTACTCTATAAAATAAATTTTGTTAGACATATCTTTGAAAGTATCAGTGACTCAATGGCAAAACACCTCATTATGTGGACCAGATATCCTGAGTTCGAATTTAGAAAAATGCAAATTTTACAAAATTAAGCGAAACGACATTAAGTTTTTTAATTTTTTTGGTCAGATTAACAAAATTAAAGATTTGTTTGGCAGATTTCCCATATTTAATTTAGGTAAAGAAGATTTTTAAGAAAATTACGTAAACTTTGTCTATTCATTTTTTTTTTTACATAAATAAACTTTATTTGGACAAACTCAATGTAAGCATAATTTTACATGAATCCCAAGACCTTTAAACATCTAGGTTAATCACATAATAGAATCATAAGGAGGGTTAGCGGAGTACCTCCATTCATTGTTGCAGAGAGGTCTTCCTGAACGGTATCCTGAATGGAAGACTTAGAACCTGATCTTTGAGATAGGAGTTTTGGGTTTCTCTCTCTTGCCTATAAACTTTATATGTTGTGTTTTGGGATGCCTTTATGATGGACTAAAGGCATATATTTATAGGCGGAGAGAGGACCTAATTCCTCTTTAGGGTTTCCTTAGAATTAATCTCAACCGTCCATCAAAGTAGAGATTGATTAGGAATTAACTCCATTATTTCCAATTTAATTGGTTACCAAATATATTAAGGAATAGCAATATTCCAATAGAAAACGGATGACTATAAGACCACATAATAGGAAAAGGAAATATTCCTTACACTCAAAACACCACTTAAAAGCTTAGAGTTGTCCATATTTTAAGGGAATTGAGATCCATCTCACTATACTGCAAGAAAACACACAATGGTCTCTACTTCTCCCGTTTCTCCTTCTAAGGTCTTCCTCCATATATAATCATTCACCTTCTCCTTTACTTCTTTCTTTTCTCTTTTTTTTTGTTTTTCTTATTAATTAATTGGTGTTTGCAGGAAATTGATCGGAAGTCCGGCGAGAAATGGACGGCGGGAGATCCATCACGGCCAGCGAAGTGGTGGTACTCCACCTTCCACACCGTCACCGCCATGATCGGCGCAGGAGTTCTCAGCCTCCCTTATGCCATGGCTTACCTTGGATGGTACTTTTTCTTCAATCATATTTACAAACTTAATTTATGCCCTAAATTATGTTTTTGCTTTAACCATGAAATTTCGAGCTTAGGTTCATAATTTCTTTGGGCCATCAACCAGAGCGGGTTAATTTAGCCTCCGGTGGTAAATTATGTTTTTATGTGTGTATTTCAAGCGAACTTAAAAAACAAACAGAAGGACTAATTTTGTTTGCCATTAATTGTTTAAAACTAAACATCATGTAAATAAATGGAAATTCACGGAATGGATTTTTGTAATACTTTTTTTTTTTAATCCGTTCTATACTTTAAGATGATGATTTTGAACTAGTTGCAATTAAATTCAAATATAAGAAGATTCATAGTATATGTAAAAAGAAAAGAAAAGAAAAGCAAAATGCACTTTAAGCTGATGATTTTGAACTAGTTGTAATTAAAGTCAGATATAAGAAGATTCATAGAACATGTGAAAAAAAAAAAAAGAGATGCAAAATGCACTTTAAGCTAATGATTTTGATCTAGTTCACTAGTTGCAACTAAATTCAGATATAAGAAGATTCATAGAACATGTAAAAAGGAAAAAGAAAAAGAAGAAACAAAATGCATTTATTTTGTGTTGGTTTGTAAAATAAAATAAAAAAGTAAAGTGGTGTGGTGAAAACAGGGGACCAGGGACATTGATGCTGGCCCTTACATGGGGACTGACCCTAAACACGATGTGGCAGATGGTGCAGCTCCATGAGTGCGTACCGGGAACCCGGTTCGACCGGTATATCGATCTGGGCCGGTACGCTTTCGGGCCAAAACTCGGCCCATGGATCGTCCTCCCGCAACAGCTCATCGTCCAGGTCGGGTGCTGCATTGTTTACATGGTGACTGGTGGCAAGTGCATAAAGCAGTTCGTGGACATCACTTGCTCCACCTGCACTCCGGTACGACAGTCGTACTGGATCCTCGCCTTCGGTGGGGTCCACTTCCTCCTCTCTCAGCTCCCTAACTTTAACTCCGTCGCCGGCGTCTCTTTGGCTGCCGCCGTCATGTCCCTCAGGTCAGTTCTCTCTCACGCCTTATCATCATCACATTATCATTTTACCATTTTATACAATACATATTATTTGTTACTACTTACTACATCGCAATTTTCATTTAAGCAACAACAAAAAAAAAAAGTGTTTAATTTGGAAAGATAACATGAAAAGACATTAAGTAGTAACAAAAGTGCTACAACTATACCATTTTAATTTTTATACAAGCCACATTATTTGGTCTAGATTATGTTTTGAATTTAATTGAAGATCTACAACCATAAGTTGAGTTAAGTTTTTTGGGCTTCCAACTCAAAATCAATTGGCAATGAGTGGATTGGCCCATATCTCTTATATACTAGTGTTGGTCCTTTTATATTTCCGATGTGGGATCCTAACACGTCCCAAAATAAAATACATGGTTTTTATCGGCCTACTTTAGGATCGGTAATAAACCTTTTTTGGGCCACTTTATTTGGGTCAACAAACGAGGCTCTGATATCATGTTAAGTTTCTTGGGTTTCTAACTCAAAACCAATTGACAATGAGTAGATTGACCATATCTATTATATACTAGTATTGGTCTCTTTATATTTCCGATGTGAGATCACGTAGATTAGCATGCATCTAATTATTCTTTTTTTTTTTTTTTTATGTTTACACGTAAATTATTCAATGTATAAACACTACTTATTATTTAGTACTTTTATCCAAAAAAAAGTCGAAAATTGTAAGCGCAAACAAAAACGATGACGGTCACTACAAGTATTTCTCATAATTCTTTTGAAATATATACTACTTTTTAATATAAACAAAATACCGTAGTTAGTTAAAGCAATGAAACAATGGGATTTGTACATAATTTGAAAAGAAATTGACATAAAATTACCTTAACTCGCAACAAAAACGTCGTCATGCAACTACACCAAATTATAGGAGCCAAAATCATTTGCATTGACTAGAATGATTCGGTCCATGATAATTTCAAATAATTAGTGTAGACATTAGTACATCTACAACAACAATTAAACTAGGTCAAGGCTGAAATTTGTGATATATGTTATTGAACTGTAGTTACTCGACGATAGCGTGGGCAGGAAGTATCTCACATGGAAGAATGCCTGACGTGAGCTACGGTTACAAGGCGACGAATCCAAGTGACTTCACGTTCCGAGTCTTCAATGCCTTAGGTCAGATCTCATTCGCTTTTGCTGGTCACGCCGTGGCTCTAGAGATTCAAGCCACCATGCCTTCGACACCTGAGAGACCATCGAAGGTGCCCATGTGGCAAGGCGTGATCGGTGCTTACTTGGTCAACGCCATTTGCTATTTCCCGGTGGCTCTAATCTGCTATTGGGCCTTTGGTCAAGACGTAGACGACAATGTGCTGATGAATCTACAGAGACCAGCTTGGCTCATTGCTTCTGCCAATCTCATGGTCGTTGTCCACGTCATCGGTAGCTACCAAGTGTTTGCTATGCCTGTCTTTGATCTCTTGGAGAGGATGATGATTAACAAATTCGGTTTCAAGCATGGAGTTGGTCTGAGGTTTTTCACTCGTACTACTTATGTCGGTAAGTTTTTATTTTCGTTCATCATGATAGATATATATAAATATGATTAGTTAATAATCTAATTATAAATTGAATTGGAATTAATGGCAGCATTTACATTGTTTATTGGAGTGACTTTCCCCTTCTTTGGAGACCTTCTAGGGTTCTTTGGAGGATTTGGATTTGCACCCACTTCCTTCTTTGTAAGTCCACTTAAATTTTTCTTCTTCATTGTTATGATGAAGACAAAGTCACTAATAATATTTTTATGGATATTATAATGACGCCGTAGCTCCCAAGTATAATGTGGCTTATCATCAAGAAACCAAAGAGATTCAGCATCACGTGGTTGGTCAATTGGGTAAATATCTATATTTACATCTTTTTCCATTCGTATTTGTATTATAATATTTTGAAGGTGAACAATGTCTAGATAGTTGATCTAACTATCTTTGTTTTTTTTGGAGGCAGGTCTCTATTATCGTCGGAGTGTTCATAATGCTGGCGTCAACAATTGGAGGACTGAGGAACATCATCGCAGATTCTTCTACTTATAGTTTCTACGCTTAATATTGAATAGATCGTATACACTAAACTATTGATCACTGGATCATCTAGTTATAAGTGTAGGAATAAACCATATTCATGGTCGTGCCGTATCGAGTTAGAGAGAAATATATAATCTGCTACTTAATTATTCAATAAGACATATTGTTAGTTCCACATTGATCTTCGAGACATCATTCATCTTTCAAATTTTGCTGAGTGTCCAATGTGTTTGCTTCAAACCACATATGACATTCCTTCAAGGCCAAATAGACTGAAACCTGAATCCTTTCAACTTTTAACGTACAAATAATTTTGTTATTTGGTAGTAAATCAAAACCATATTTTGTACCACGTTGAATCACATTTTTGCATACTGTTGTTATCTCTTCATATGCATTCACATACGACTTCAAAAACCATATGGATAAATAAAAAAAGAAGAATTAACCACAGATTACCAAACTTTATTGAAGTCAGATGGTTGCTTAAACCCGTTTTAATATTCACTCTAGATAATCTTTCAGATTCGTTTCGTAACCACTTGTGTTGTAAACATTTAATATCAAGTTTTAATATCTAAGAAAACTATGGATAGTAACGTTCTTCATTATCATCATCATCATCATCATCATCATCATCATCTTCAACTCTGCCTACAAACCTGCATTTTTCACAAAACCAATAGAGTAAGACAGAAGACTATTGTCCAAATGAATATGATGAATGTAAGAAATATATTAGGATTCAGAATTATACCAGAAAGAAGGTTTGTGAAGCATTAGGCCTCAACAGAAGTAAGAAACGATTGGATACCAAAGATAATGAAAAGCATTCCACCAGAAAGAGCAACCTGCAATAACAACATTAGACGATCCGAGTTTAATTCTCTGATGAGTCTTTATCTCAAATGTCAAAAGGGATAATAAGAGATATTTACTATTCGTTCGGATATCTGAGACGCCAAGCTCTTTCCTCCAATCACAGCAGCAGTGGTACACAATAGCTGTGCCCTGTGTAGGAAAACAGATTAATCAGCAACATTGATTCAAACAAATAATTATGTGATGCAAATGCAAAACGATTGTAGCGGTTTTACAGTGAAACTTACACAACTCCACCAAGGACCACCCCGAGCGGATTTTCATCAGCGGCTAGGCCAATTGTAGCAAGCTAGAAAAAATAAAGGAGTTATGGTGGGCAAGTGAAGCATTTAGATTGAATCAATCGGGCAAGTGAGAGCTACCTGACTCTTATCACCAAATTCACCAAAGAAATTAATCGAAAATGCCTGCAAGAACAGAGGGAAAATATGAAACTAATTCAGAAAAGTCTAGTGAGTAGATTAAGAGAGGATCTTTCGTTTACCTTGAGAAAAATGGGAGAGAAGAATTGTGTGAGGAACGGCCTCTTCTGCTTTTTGTTTTCATCTTCAATCTACAATGACAACAAATGGTTTTGTTAAAACTTAGCACAGGCAATTCCCACACGCAGTCTGTGATCTTGGTGTATAATTCCATACCTTACTGCTATCTTTTGTAGTTTTACCATTAGCCTTCAAATCAGAATCCTATGATGAAACAAGAAAGTCAAACCACAAAAGCATTTATCCAAACGTGAGAATGAGCGTGCAGAAAATCGAAACAGACCAGTTCTGCTTCGACTTCAGCCAACTCTTCTGAACCCCTGCCAACAAAGTAGAATCAGAATCAGAATCAGACAACCTGAATATTCATCCTCATGACATCAAAAATTTTGATGAAGAAAATCATTACCCTCCTCCTTCTTTAAAGCCGTCCCACAAAGACCATAGCCCGAAACCAAAGAACAAAAATGTTGTTATGTGATGGGTCCATTTGCGAGAGATCTGCAAGAGGGGGTTTGAATCAGCATTTAGTAAAAGACTGAAAATTTCCATCACAAAGGGAACTGGTGACAAAAGCTATATCAAACTACAATCTAGATTCAAGGAAAAAGCATTACAAAAATCATACCAGATTTGGAGCAGCCCATCCAACGGTAGCAGAGAGAATAGTCATGACCTAAGAATTAGCAAAGACATGAGCTTCCAAGTATGAGAGAGAGAGGTCACTGAAACCAATAGTCAAAGGGACTCAGGAAAGCTTACAATCAGGGCCGATACACAACCAGCCAACACAAGTCTCCTAGGATAACGCATCGCCAGAATCTGATAAAGTGAAAAGAGATTAAAGCTTACAAATCACAGAAATATCACAAAATCAAACTAACAAAACACTATCGAACTAAATGGAAATATTAAGCTTACGGGAAGCTCCTCTGACTGGACACAGATTCATTCATATATGTAACAAATTGCGCAAAGGAAAGAAAAACACAAACTTTCTCAATGAACAAAGGATCTCAGAAGAAAGTAAGAGCAGTTTTATCTTCACTCAGTTACAAAAGTTCAGCTAGATTTCTAATTAGCAAAAGGCAAATCCGATAAATAGGAACTTTGATCATCACGCCCAGATGCAAAATTGTTTCAGAACAGAATCAAACTAAGAAGCTATTGACTTCTACGACCTTAAACCCACCAAATTACGGAAGGCAAAAAAATTGCGAAGAGGAACACTTACCGCAGCGGCGAAAAACGTTTTGTCGCCAATCTCCGACACAAACGTCATGGCGAGTGATTTCGTAAAACCCTATTAAAACCCATCAATCGTAAACCCAAATTAGCTTCCACGACGATCCCCGGAGAGAAATCGAGTTTCTGTATATAGATATCTTTTACTGTACCTGCAAAACCGAGCTCATAGCTGCCGAGTTAAAATCGACAGCGAATCAGCTATAAACAGGTAAAAAAAACCCGATCTTCTCCGGATGGAACAGAGTCAACGGAACGATCTACAGCCGGAAAAAAAAACAAAACAGTCGGCGAAAGAGAAAGAGAGAGCACAGAGACGAGAGACGAGAGACGACACTCGCAGAAGAGAGCTTGGACGAAAGTATGTTAAAAGTGCAAAAGATGAATGCTTTTTTTGGGCTTTTGGTGGGTGAGAGAAATTGATTCGGATTCTTTAACACTTAAGATTTTGCCACGTGGATAGATAACAGCCAACGATTTAGCAGTGTGGGACCCAGAAAACCAAACTTGACTTTTTAGAAGATGCTGATTTGTTCCTTTGGTAATTGGTATCGTCACTGTGCCCGCCCGAGCGAAGAAGTTTAAGACTTTTTCTGCGCTGATGTATTGTCGCAATCACCGATAAAGTCGTCACTTGGAGAGAATATAATGATGTTATGTGTTCGATAACATTGTAAGTTTTTTGAGAGCTGCCTAAAACTGATTGGAGATGAATCCGATTCGCTAATCGCAACTAATTTTAATTTTGTTCTTATCCTACTATTTTTTTATATTTTTACCTGATTTTTCCCAAATCTTAAATAGAATTTGACCGATTTCTGATTGGAGATGAATTGGTTCGCAAAGACACGTAATTTGATTCGATTTGATCCTACTACTTATTTTTAACTTTGTTACTCAATTAAATAATTAAATTAGGTGACGATAGATAGTAATACGCTGTATAAAAATATTTAAACCGGTATCAAGATTAAACTTATATAATAACGTTGCTAAGAACCAAAAGTCAAAACTGAAATTATAGAAGTGTAAAATTGATGTAGACTTGTGGTAGTACATATAAGGGCCCAAAGTTATCCAAGTAAAAAGCCTAAACAAAGTATTACCCACACAGGCCCATGAGGGACCATGGTCTCACATTTTCAGGTCAACATATTCTCTAGACACAACTGTCAAAGTGTTATTTGTAATATATGATATGCATATGAATGTTTTTCTTTTATACGAGTTTGGAGATGCAGCTTTTTTACTTTCTTAGCTATGTACATTGTTTAATACCATATAGCTTTATTATATTATGCCTATTTCATAAAAAAAATGAAATGGATGAGCTGTGTTAAATTGAAAAGTCGCCAACAAAGCTAAGCTCATCGCCAAAAACACTCCTAAAGTGGCCGAGTTTTATTAAAAATAAAGAGGGAAGATGAAAAGTGAGGAGATTCTAAACAACATTATACTATTAAGAGCCACACTAAGCGCATTGAGATCATAAAACAAGTTTAATTAATCTTCACACTTAAAGACGATGAAGAAACCTCCTCTTCCCCTTAAACCATTTTTTATCTATCTTGATTCTTAAAGATACTCATATAAATCTCCTTGGAATCTGCAAAACCCCAAACAGCTTTTTCTTTGTTTAAAGAAGAAGCTTTTGTCTCATTTTCTTCCCTTCCCCACCACAAAAACTCACTTTTGTCTTCTCCTTTTCTATTTTCCAACATCTAGTCTATTTAACAAGAAACAACACTCTCTCTCTCTCTCTCACCCAGTTCGAATCCAACGGTCGGAAACTACAAATGGGTTCTCGCCATTCCTTCCTTTTCTTCATCTTCTTCCTGGCTTCGCATTCTTCCGTTACTTCCAGAATCTTGCCAGAGATCTCTGTAACTACTTCATCCATTCTCGACGTCGCCGACTCCATTCGCAAAACCAAAGATGCGTTGTCGTTTCGATTGAGCCAGCAAGAAGACCAGAGTAACTCGCCATCTTCGTTTAGCTTGCAGCTTCATTCACGAGCTTCCGTCCGAGGAGCTGAACACCCAGACTACAAGTCCCGCACGCTAGCCAGACTCGAACGAGACTCAGCCCGAGTCAAATCTCTCATGGCTCGTTTAGATCTAGCCATCAACAACATATCCAAAGCAGATCTCAAGCCCATTTCCACAATGTACACGACAGAACAAGAGATTGAAGCTCCTTTAATCTCCGGCACGACTCAAGGAAGCGGCGAGTACTTCACACGCGTCGGAATCGGAAACCCGGCACGTGAAGTTTACATGGTGCTCGACACTGGAAGTGACGTTAACTGGCTACAATGCGCTCCTTGCGCCGACTGTTACCACCAAACCGAGCCCATCTTCGAGCCGTCGTCTTCCTCTTCTTACTCTACTCTCTCTTGCGACACCCCACAGTGTAAAGCCCTCGAAGTCTCCGAATGCAGAAACGCCACGTGTCTCTACGAGGTTTCTTACGGCGACGGTTCTTACACCGTCGGCGATTTCGCCACCGAGACGCTCACCATCGGTTCCGCTTCCGTCGAAAACGTCGCCGTCGGGTGCGGACACAGCAACGAAGGGCTGTTCGTCGGCGCCGCCGGTTTGCTCGGACTCGGCGGCGGATTGCTCGCTCTGCCGTCGCAGCTCAACACGACGTCGTTCTCTTATTGCCTCGTCGACCGTGACTCGGACTCGGTTTCGACCGTCGAGTTCGGGTCGGATCTCTCTCGTGACGCCGTCGTGGCTCCGTTGCTACGTAATCACCAGCTCGACACGTTTTACTACCTTGGTCTCACCGGGATAAGCGTCGGCGGCGAGTTGCTCCAGATTCCGGTGTCTTCTTTCGAGATGGATGAGTCAGGAAGCGGAGGGATTATTATTGACTCGGGAACCGCCGTGACTCGTCTCCAGATGGAAATCTACAACTCGCTCAGAGACGCGTTCGTGGAAGGGACGACGGATTTAAAGAAAGCCGCCGGAGTGGCGATGTTCGACACGTGTTACAATCTGTCGTCTAAGACGACGATAGAGGTTCCGACGGTGGCTTTTCACTTCCCCGGCGGGAAGATGCTGGCTCTGCCGGCGAAGAATTACTTGATTCCGGTTGACTCGGTGGGGACTTTCTGTCTCGCGTTTGCGCCGACGGCGAGTTCGCTGGCGATCATCGGCAACGTGCAGCAGCAAGGGACACGTGTCGCTTTTGATCTGGCGAATTCCCTCATTGGATTCTCGTCAAATAAATGCTAGCAGATTTTTTAAATATTTCAGTTAAAAACCAAAAAAAAAAATCTAAAGTAGCGAAATGTTATTAGATTTTAGTATTTTACTGTTGTTTTTTTCCTGTCCTTGTTGCAGAGAGTATCAGAGTACTACTGAAAGAGTAACAAAAAAAAATAATGGAATTTTGTAATTTTATAATCAAAATAGTGGTAACAATTAAGTGGCCCAGTTGCAGTATAAGCTTTTGGACACACAAGTGGAGTCCGAAGGAGTTCTTTTTTGTTAATACTGATTGGCGCAAAAGATGTTTTTTTTTCTATTGAGAGACCCAAAAAAGTATATAGCTATAGGAAATTAGGTCACAGAAGATGTTTTGCGCTAAATCAGTATAACATCATTAACGGCAATATGCATATGATTGATTGGAAGTCGTAGTGAAGAACCATCATAATCCATTCTTCTGCTTCAAAGAACTTAAATTTACCTTCTATTGTGGCATCGCGATGGACTTATATTCTCTTTCATTGTCCTTCTCGAATTCAGCTATATCAAAGTTTACTACATGTAATGCTGATACTAATAATTGACTACATAATTTCAAAGCATGCTAATACTAATAGTTAGACTACACGTCAATTTCAAATTCAAAGAAATCTTCTTTTCCACCTCTAGGAACCGTCTAATAAACGGTGAGAGAGAGCTGCTCGTTTAGCAAATGCATGGTTTTATTAATAAAATTTCAGATGGAAAAGAAAAGAGAAGAAAAAACTTACCCAATATAAGATCTTTATTTATTTTATTTTTGGTGTGTTTGTTGTAGAGAGTAAAAAAAAAGTACAAAATAGAATTTGTTTTCTTTTCTCAATGAAAATTCAAATAATGTATATATATTACGTGGAGAATTAAAAATTGTTACCATAATATATATTCATTAACCTTTGCATTTCCTTTTCTGGAATGTTTCTTTGACTTGATTGGTCTTCTTCTTTGAAGGATGGGACAACTCTGAAGTGAACCCATATACTATCTCGTACTGTCTACTACTTTCCAGTTTCCACATGGACATGTAGAAAATTATGGAAGTCGTGCTTCAGTACGTGGAGAGCCGTGCTTATCATCACATGGAACCAAAACGAGTTTAAAAATTAGGATCCACATATGAGCAAAAATTTTGTTTGACAACGTAAATCAATAATATAAAAATTCAAAATCAGTTCCAACAAAAAAATTTTAAACCATAATTTTTCTTCCTTTATTTTCGACAAACTCTTTCACTATACTTTTACAATCGAATTTTTTTAACCCATTCCTTTTCTATAGATAAGATAGCCAAACCATTTAACCTTTCTTGTGACATACTTGATCGCAAATAAAATTTTATCAACTTCAATTTCGAAAAACTTCTTTCAGCAGTCGCAACTGAAACCGGAATCGTCAACAATATCCTATAAGCGATCCATGATTTTGGATAGCAACCTCCCATTCTTTTCAAGAAATCTAACACTTCGATGAGTCTCTTGTAGTATTCTCGCAATACTTCCCTTAAAACTTTTAGCTCAAAATATAAATCATTCCCAACAACATCTGAATTATTCTCATGTTTTAAAGAGGCTTCAAGATTGTACACGATGTCATCAAACTATCATCACTTGCTGACTTCAACTTCTTCAAATCAAACAAAAAACCAAACGTTTGTTCATATCTCTGAAACTGTTCAAATCTTGCTTCAAGTGAATAGAGAGTTTGATCCATGACTTGGATGAAATAAGAAATCCTAAAGCTTTCTTCCAACGATAAATTGACATTTTCATCAGTTGCATGTGGTTCTTCATCGAAATGTTTTTTTCTTCTTATGACACGCTTTGCCTTTACGGGAAATGTGGCTTCTATCTCCATCGATTCTGCTATTTTTCTTGCTTTGGCTTTTGCTGTCTCAAAACATGTATCTCTATACTTCTGGAAATAAGAAACAAGTCATTTCAAGTGAGTGATAGCAAGATCAATATCCATGTCTTCTGACTGTAAATACTTGCTTACAATGTTAACGGTAAATAGCAGATCGTACCAAACAACCATGGACACAAGAAATTCATAATTGCCAATTCCATGTGTTTCACTTATCGCAAGACACTCACCATCACTTTGGGCTCTAGGATCTTCACTTGTTTCTGCTATATAAAGTAAAGTATCTCTTATTTTCAGAGCTTGAAATTGTATTGCCTTAACGCATCGAACATGGCTTTCCCAACGAGTTTGTGAAAAAGATTTAACTGTCAAGCCTCCCACCATATCTTTGAGGATCTTCCACCGCTTAGATAAAGATGAAAACAAAAAATAAATACACTGAATAATTCCAAAAAATGAAATCGCTTTTGTAGAAGTGGTTGTCATATCACAAAGCGCCAGGTTAAGATTCTGACAACCACATGGTGTGTAAAACGCACGTGGATTGATCTCAAGAAATCTCTTTTGCACTCCTTTATGTTTCCCTTTCATATTCGACTCGTTATCATATCATTGTCCCCTTACATCATCAACATTCAAATCAAGAGCAGACAACACATTTCGAAGCTCATGAAAAAGTCCTTCTCCAGATGTATCGTCAACTATCAAGAATGACAGAAAAAAATCTTCTATCTTGGGTGAAGTTGCTGAGATATCAACACATCGAACAATCAAAGTCATCTGTTCATGATGACTGATATCTAGAGTGCAATCAAGAATTACCGAAAAGTATTTTGCCCCATGAATCTTTGTGATTATCATCTTCTCAATCTCATCGGCTAGCGCTAATATCAACTCATTCTGAATTCTATTGCTCAAATAATGATAATGAGATTCTCCATCTTCGAACCGCCTAAGATGTTCTCTCATTACTAGATCCCAATCACCAAAACTCTCAATAAAACTTAAAAAGTTTCCATTACCTTCTGCTCTTAACTTTTCGTTTCTTCTACGAAATGCTAAATTTTGTTTAGCAAGAGTCTTTACCAAAGAAATAATTCTAATAATCACATCTCTCCAATGACTCCTGTATTTTTTGAACTCCTCTTACACATGCTTATTGAAACAACCGCACCCATTTATTTTTTTCCTTTTTTTTTGCAAATAATTATTTAAATCCCATAATAAAAATAATTAAAAATAATTCAACAACTCAAGAAAATTCCAATAAAAAATAATTAAACCTCACAAATTAATTACCGGTTCAAGATTAAAAATCCGAATAACCATAATCATAAATTATTAAATAAAATCACCAAATAAACGACAAGTCTAGATCACCCCCTCTTCCTCGCCCTGATCCCACGGTCACACTTTTTCTTTTCCTGCATCAATTAACACATAAGAGATGCATAAGTATTTCGATAAATACTTAGTGAGACAATCCTCCCATCTACAGGCTAACAAATAATTAAGATAATTAATATAAATTATCACGAAAATACCGAATAAATCAAACATCTCATGAAACACTCGATCTAGACCCCCATAGATCGTAAACGGCCTATAATCACGAAATCACATCAATTATCAAAATTATTTAATTACGCCTATGGTCCTGCACTCACCTTATTCCCGCACAGAAAGTTTCACGAGAAAATTCAGCAATTTTCTAGAACTCCCCGGGATGAATAACCTTCTATTAATCCACCTAAAAAAATAAAAAATAATAAAATAATCAAAAAATTAAACGCTACAAAAAAATTGATAATTAAACCGGTCTAAACCGGTAATCAACTTCATCGTCTTCCTCCTAGCGACATCAACTCGCCTTCCTCTTCCATTCGTCGGCGCCTTCGCAGACCGAGCCTCGGCATGGTCACCGACTCGCCACCGCCGTAACTTGCTCCTCACCACCGCCGTAGCTTACTCCTCAGTCCCACGGCGCGAATCTCAGCTGTCGTCGTCTTCTCCGGCGAGTCCGATCAACGCTTCCACATTACCTCACTCCTCACCGGAGTCACCTCACAGCGACAACACCACCGACGCGTCTCCGCCATCGTCGTCCCATGACCGCTCCACAACACAACGACAAGGACAACTAAGAGAAGAGAGAGAGCGAACTTACCCCACGATTCGCCGACGAGACTCTCGCTCAACCTCACCGCACCACCGTTCACGTCTTGCTCTCTCCCTAACTTTCTCTTGCCACAACACGAACCCACGTCCACGCTTGCTCAGATCCGAGGGAGTTTCTCTTCTTGCTGGTTTGATGAGAACGTGAAGACAAGAGGAGGAGAGGCGTACGATTAAAGGAGAAGCATTTAGGGTTTTCACCCAACTTCCAAACAATTGCAAAGCAACCCTCCACTTCTTTGATCCTTTTTAATTCAGCCCCGCAACTCTTGAATGGATCAATTAAATCCAAAACGAGTTTCCCATTTAATCAATCCACCCCTAACTTACGATTCTCCAATTAACACCCAATTCTTTAATTGGTTCAATTAGACTGAAACCCGTCATTTAAACCAAATAACCGTGGCTAAATAAAATTTCCTGTTTCCCGGGACACGGGTGTTACAATTCTCCCCCACTAACATAGATTCGTCCTCGAATCTAACGCTTCCGCTCCTTCTGCGCGGATTCAACTAACTATTTTCACACTAAGGCCATCTTCGACCTCCCCCGGTTCTCCCCACCGGCTTTAGGTCAAACCGCATGGCTTAGCGCTTTATACTCAGTCATCGGCTCAAGACTCTGGTCATAATCATCTGCTCAACTCATACTCATACCTCTCCACTCCCAGACTCAAAGTCTTGGAAGTTCTGGGTATCCATACCACTCCACTCTCAGGCCACAAAGTCCTTTCGAGCTCTCGGTATCCAACTCATGCCACTCCACTCTGGGCAATATAACCTTACGAGTTCTCGGTAATCACATACCACTCCACTCTGGGCTGTACACCTTACGAGTTCTCGGCATCACACTCATACCGCTCCACTCTGGGCAGTATAACCTTACGGATTCTCGATATCACATATCACTCCACCCTGGGCTATATACCTTACGGGTTCTCGATATCACATACCACTCCATCCTGGGTTATACACCTTACGAGTTCTGGGTATCAGAAGAACTATTTATCCTCTCTAGAGTTATACAGGACCGATCCATCCTGTGAGCAATCGTGACCCTCAATACGTCTATAAGCACCCCCCGACTATCCACTTCCATGATCCGCGTACTACCTCGCAAGGTAGTACGGCATCATCAATATTTCCACCCGGAATATCCACTTTTCATAACCAATACCTAGGTTATCTCACTGCATACCCAGTCACTCAGAGTACCAATGAAAAAAAAATCTCTTCCCGGTTATCATTAAGTTTTTAACTCTTCATAAAACTCTTCCCACATCCCTTTTCAGAACCTCGAGTTCACGTAACTCTCATGACAAAACCAGTCATCCAAAATAAGAACCATCCATCTTATTTAAATAAAATCATAATGTCATAATCGTCTACAACACCGAAATGAAATACATAATGATCAACATACAATAATGAAAACTCAAACTGGAAACCATCGATGAAAGCTCAAGCCCCGGATTGCTTCTCAAACCACTTCTTGAATCTCGCTTTCATCCTCGCCTCTGGTTCCCAAGTCTGCTCCTCAACCCCGTCACAATTCCACAACACTCTGATCATCGGAATTCTCTTCCTACGATCCTGCCGGACTCTCTTCGCGAGAATCCTCACCGGTCTGGCCTCTACGGTCATATTGGGCTGAAGATCTGCAGGAATCTTAGCCACAACCTCATCATCCTTATGCAAACATTTCTTAAGCATCGACATGTGGAAAGCCTTATGAAATGCTCGCATAATCTCGGGCAACTCTAACCGATACGCTACCGGCCCAACCCGCTCTACAATCAAGAATGGACCCATATACCTCGGACTCAGCTTATTCTCGGCAATGGACCTGTTAGATCCCCGCAACATAGCCATCCTGAGGTATACTCGGTCACCGACCTCAAACTCGATGTCTTTTCTCCTCTTATCGGCATAACTCTTCTGCCGATCTTGCGCTTCCTTCATGTTCAGCTTCAAAACCCGGATCTTCTCCGTAGTTTCCTGAACAAAGTCCGCACCAAACATGCTTCTCTCCCCCACTTGGGTCCAACATAATGGTGTACGACACGGTCTCCCATACAGCGCCTCATATGGAGCCATCCCAATACTCGATTAGTAGCTATTATTATACGTAAACTCTACCAAGTTAAAGTAGTCCATCCACTGGCCACCACAGTCAAGCACACACATCCTCAACAAATCCTCGAGAGTCTGAATGGTTCTCTCGGATTTCCCATCCGTCTGAGGGTGATATGCCGTACTCATGTGCACCTTTGTGCCCATCTCTGCCTGAAAGGCCTTCCAAAACACCGAGGTGAACTTGGAATCACGATCCGACACGATACTCACAGGTACCCCATGAAGTCGTACAATCTCATTGACGTATTTCTTCGCCAATATTGCTGCTCCATCAGTCTTTTTGATGGCCAGGATATGTGCCGACTTGGTCAACCGATCAACGATGACCCAAATAGCATCCTTGGTCCGAGAGACTGGCAGTCCGACCACAAAATCCATCGTGATCATATCCCACTTCCACTCTGGAATGGGTAAACTCCGTAACAACCCGCTCGGAACCTGATGCTCGGCCTTCACTAACTGGCATACATCACAAGCTGCGACCCAGTCAGCCACATCCTTCTTCATCCCGACCCAATGATAGTACCTTTTTAGATCACGGTACATCTTGGTCGCCCCTGGATGAATGGAAAACATGCTCGCATGGGCCTCACTCATAATCTCTCGCCTCAGACCCTCATCCTTAGGTACGCAGACCCGCCCATGTACCAAAATAGTCCCGTTCGCTGAGACCTGATACTCGGAACCCACATCACCGGAAGCCTTAACCAGACCCTCATCTCTTTTCTGAGCCAACCGAACTCTGCTCAGAAGATCTGCCTGGTTTGCTGCCTCCAAGCCCAACGGCTCCTGAGATGTAGCACACAATCTCAACGCACTAATCTCACTCACCAAGGACTCCATGTCTCGCTCGCTAGCCGAAGCTACTCGCTTGCGACTCAGCGCATCCGCAACCAAATTCGCCTTTCCAGGATGGTAAGCGATCTCCATATCATAATCCGCCACTAACACCATCCAACGTCTCTGCCTCAAATTCAACTCTGGCAGCATAAAGATGTACTTCAGGCTGTTATGATCGGTAAACACCTGAACCTTCCCGCCATAAAGATAAGATCTCCAAATCTTCAATGCAAAAACCACTGCAGCCATCTCAAGATCATGAGTAGGATAGTTACTCTCGTGCTTCCTCAACTGCCGTGAAACATAAGCAATAACCTTCCCTTGCTGCATCAACACACAACCGAGACCCAATCTCGATGCATCCGTGTACACCACAAAAGGCTTGCTCGGCTCCGGTAAGGCTAAGACTGGTGTACTCGTCAACATCGTCTTCAGGTTCGCAAAACTCTCCTCGCACTCCGAAGACCACACAAACGGAACATCTTTGCCCGTTAGCTTCGTCAAATACTGAGCCATACCTGCAAACCCGTTGACGAATCTCCGATAATAACCCGCTAGACCAAGAAAACTTCGGATCTCAGTGGCATTCCTTGGTCTCGGCCATTCTCTGATAGCCTTAATCTTCTCTGGGTCGACTGAAACTCCCTCCTCTGAAACAATATGACCCAAGAATCCGATCTCCCGCTACCAGAAACTGCACTTGCTCCACTTAGCGAACAATTTCTGTTCCCGCAGCTTCTCCAGAACATTCCTCAAATGAACTCCGTGCTCCTCAGGACTCTTGGAATACACCAGAATGTCATCTATGAAAATGATCACGTACTCGTCCAGATACTCCTGAAACACACCGTTCATCAATCTCATGAATGCTGCTGGTGCATTCGTCAACCCGAATGGCATCACCACAAACTCGTAGTGCCCATATCTGGTCCTGAAAGCTGTCTTCCGGACGTCCATCTCATCAATCGGAATCTGATGGTATCCCGATGCCAAGTCGATCTTGGAGAACCAAGTAGCCCCCTTCAGCTGATCCAACAACTCGTCGATCCGCGGTAGAGGATACCTGTTCTTCACTGTGACTCGGTTGAGTCCCCGGTAATCGATACATAACCGAAAACTTCCGTCCTTCTTCTTTACAAACAACACTGGTGCTCCCCACGGTGAACTGCTCGGACGGATAAAACCCTTACTCAATAACTCCTCCAACTGCTTCTTAAGCTCTGCCATTTCTGCTGGAGCCATCCGGTACGGAGTCTTCGATATCGTCATTGTCCCCGGTTCCAACTCAATCGTGAAAGGATCCGACCACGTCGGTGGTAACCCCTGCAACGATTGAAACACATCCTCGAACTCCTGAACAACCCGAACATCCTGAGCCGCAACGTCTCAAACAAACTCTGGAGTGATAATGGTTGCCAGGTAAGCTTCGCAACCCCGTTCAATCATCTTCTCGGCCTGCATAGCTGAGACCACCAGACTCCTCGAAGTTGGTCTCACTCCTTGATAAACCAACCTTCCCTTTTCCCTTTCGAACAGAACACGTCCTCGGTGACAGTCCAGATGCGCCATGAACTTACCGAGCCAATCCATACCCAAGATAACATCATATAGCTCCACTGAACAAATGATTAGATCCGCTGGCATGGATTCCCCGGCCACCTGAACGTCTACGCTCTCTGCCCGACCAAAGGTGCTCAGAAACTTCCCTCCAGCGACCTTGACGAGCCCTGGCTGCTCTCCTGGTTCGCTCCGGATGCCGGCCATCTCGGCCAATTCCGGAGTAACAAAGCAATACGAGGCTCTGGAATCAAACAATACGTGGGATTCAAGTCCTCCCACGATCAAGGTACCTACACAAACTCATTTGCTAAGACCCTGACACAACAACACAGAAGGAATAATTTAAAACAACAAGAATTTACTCGAGTAAGTTAGAAGTTTACCAGTGATCGGTCTGGAACTCGGTTCACCAGACTCCACCATGGTATACACTCGCGGCGTCACCGCAGTCGGCTAAGCTGACGGTGCTGCTAGCACTCCCTGCTGCAGCTTAGGACACTTCGGCTTGATATGTCCCGCCTCCTTGCAATGGTAGCACACCCGAGTGTCTGCGCGCGAATCCCCCCTCTGAGGGCAACTCGCCACTCTGTGATCCTTGCTACCGCAACCAAAACAGCCATGGCTTCCCTGGCCGCCCGGGCCTTGAAGTACTCTCCCATTTACGTTTCTGCCCCTGCCCCGGCTTGTCACTCTTGCTAGGACCGGGCTGATGGTGAGGCTTCTTTGCCTGAGAGGTCGGGTTGACTCCCACACCCTCGTCTCTCAGACCCTCCTCAATTAGTGCAGCCTTCTCCACTAGCTCCACAACCGTCGCAAAAGAACTCAACAGACATCGGTTCCTCAAGTCGGCCCGAAGGCCTCTCAAGAACCGCCGCACCTGAGCCTGCTCATCATCCATAGCATGCCCTCTGTACATCCTGAGACGATGGAACTCCGCCTCATACTCCCGCACGGTACGGTTCCCCTGTGTTAATCCCAGAGATGAAACAACCGCACCCATTTATTTTTTTCTTTTTTTTTTGCAAATAATTATTTAAATCCCATAATAATAATAATTAAAATAATTCAACAACTCAAGAAAATTCCAATAAAAAATAATTAAACCTCACAAATTAATTCCCGGTTCAAGATTAAAAATCCGAATAACCATAATCATAAATTATTAAATAAAATCACCAAATAAACGACAAATCTAGATCACCCCCTCTTCCTCGCCATGATCCCACGGTCACACTTTTTTTTTCCTGCATCAATTAACACATAAGAGATGCATAAGTATTTCGATAAATACTTAGTGAGGCAATCCTCCCATCTACATGCTAACAAATAATTAAGATAATTAATATAAATTATCACGAAAATACCGAATAAATCAAACATCTCATGAAACACTCAATCTAGACCCTCATAGATCGTAAACGGCCTATAATCACGAAATCACATCGATTATCAAAATTATTTAATTACGCATATGGTCCTGCACTCACCTTATTCCCGCACAGAAAGTTTCACGAGAAAATTCAGTAATTTTCTAGAACTCCCCGGGATGAATAACCTTATATTAATCCACCTAAAAAATAAAAAATAATCAAATAATCAAAAACTTAAACGCTACAAAAAAATTGATAATTAAACCGGTCTAAACCGGTAATCAACTTCATCGTCTTCCTCCTAGCGACATCAACTCGCCTTCCTCTTCCATTCGTCGGCGCCTTCGCAGACCGAGCCTCGGCGTGGTCACCGACTCGCCACCGCCGTAACTTGCTTCTCACCACCGCCGTAGCTTGCTCCTCAGTCCCACGGCGCGACTCTCAGCTGCCGTCGTCTTCTCCGGCGAGTCCGATCAACGCTTCCACATTACCTCACTCCTCACCGGAGTCACCTCACGGCGACAACACCACCGACGCGTCTCCGCCATCGTCGTCCCATGACCGCTCCACAACACAACGACAAGGACAACTAAGAGAAGAGAGAGAGCGACCTTACCCCACGATTCGCCGACGAGACTCTCGCTCAACCTCACCGCACCACCGTTCACGTCTTGCTCTCTCCCTAACTTTCTCTTGCCACAACACGAACCCACGTCCACGCTTGCTCAGATCCGAGGGAGTTTCTCTTCTTGCTGGTTTGATGAGAACGTGAAGACAAGAGGAGGAGAGGCGTACGATTAAAGGAGAAGCATTTAGGGTTTTCACCCAACTTCCAAACAATTGCAAAGCAACCCTCCACTTCTTTTGATCCTTTTTAATTCAGCCCCGCAACTCTTGAATGGATCAATTAAATCCAAAACGAATTTCCCATTTAATCAATCCACCCCTAACTTACGATTCTCCAATTAACACTCAATTCTTTAATTGGTTCAATTAGACTGAAACCCGTCATTTAAACCAAATAATCGTGGCTAAATAAAATTTCCTGTTTCCCGGGACACAAGTGTTACACTTATCAATGGTTTGATTTTTCTGCAACCTCAATTCTAGTTCCATCCATTGACTCATACAAACCATATGATCATGACTAGTCTCGTGCGTCTTAAGCCTCTCCAAAACATTTCTCCAATCACTAAATCCAGTAGATGCCAATTGACCAGCATTGTTACTCCGAGTAAACAATTTACAACAAAAACAAAAAATTTTATCTAATGTTTTTGAATAAACTAGCCAACGTCAATCTTGCTTCTCTCCATTGCTCAATTCTCTTGTATAATATGAATAAGAGAAATGTCGACCATGAATTTTAATTCTAACAATTGGTTGTCTTGATGCCGTACCTTTCTCAACCATGAAATCTCTCCATTTAGACTCAACTTTTCTCCAATTTCCCGGATCACAAATATCTAAAAGTCTACGATGTTCATCATCTTGTCCATTCACGTTCTCATCCTCTTGTCGATTCTGAGCATTCTCGTCCTCTTGTAGATTCTGAGCATTCTCATTCTCTTGTCGATTCTGAGCATTCTCATCATCTTGTCGATTCTGAGCATTCTCATAATCTTGACCATAGACATTCTCATCATTATCAACCTCTTGTTCATTCATATTCTCATCATCTTGATCATTCACATCTTCCATTTGATTATCAAACTCATCATTAGTTTCCACATCAATGACATCATCATCAAGATTTTCTGGTTTCTTAAGATACTTGTGCAAAGCATTGGTCAGAGATTTCGTCAATGCATCTCTTCTCTTTCTCGTATTCCTTTTCATTACACATGAAGGACGTTTTCTAATTGGAGCGGACGAACACTTTTTAGTTGGAACCATGTTCTGAAATTTTATACACTAAACTAAATTAGCAATATCTAAAAAGTGCACAAAAAATTAGTAACAAACTAACAATTAACAAATAACAATCAAACAAATCCAAAGAATGATTTGAAATAAAAAAAAACGAGACAGGAAAGTGAAGGTAAAGGAATAGAAGGAATTAGAGAGAGAAAGAAGAGAAGAAGACTTGAAATAAAAAACCGGAAACATCAAACATAAAAGAGTAGCTAAGGGAAAATAGGGAATTGGAGAGAGAAATAAGAGAAGATTAAGAAAATGAAGAAGAAGGAAACAGAAAATTGCAGAGTATAACAACTTTTCTGGATCGATACTGGCGGAGGAAGACCGAAGACGGCTACGAAGAAAACCAGAGGAGGATGAACTATAAGTGTATAACTTACCGGCGGTGGGCCGTGGGCGTGCCGGCGATGAATTGGCGTGAGAACTGAGAAGACGAATCGGTGTGAATCGGTGTGAATCGGCTTGAATCGTCAATTTTTAGGGTCGACTTCTTCTGGGAACTCGTCTTTCGTTTTAGGGGTATTAGGTGTTTACATATCTGCAAATAACTATTATTAAAAATTAATTTGATCCCTTTAAAATATCATTTTCTAAAAAAACAAAACAAATTATGAATGTCATCTAAGTTGTCGTTCGAATCCAAGTACCCAACCATAATGTGTTTAAATTTAACCACTCTACCAAGGTTAATTTTTAAACAAAAATTGGACCCCTAAATTTTATATATATTTGGGACCCTAAACCAATGTTTTTTTTCTGCATGGTAAGCACGGCTCTGAGTACATGCCCACTGTGTGCTCATCTGTCTCCTACGAGATACAATGTTGTTTCAATCAAATATATCTTACGGATTCTGTTCCGGATGAAGTATATGAACATTTCGTACTGCAGCCAAAACAACAGCCATATATATATTCTTCTACAATTCCAAATCTCTCACTATCCATCCCTTATATATTTTTAATTTTTTTCCTCTCGTTAAATAATTATATTCACGATGAAGCAACGACCAACAATTCGTATCGATTACGTACAATTAGTTATGGCTATTGTTTTCCAGCATTATTTAAACTAGAGTTGCTCACGTGTTTAACTGCTATTCAATGGTGAGTGAATAATGTTTCGGGGTTTTTTCGTCTACTTGGGGGCTAATCTTATGCACCACAAACCAAGTGAGGTCAGATGTCGGAAAACATGATGAAGATCTGTTTTTCGATGACTCTCCGACGCTCAAATCAGAAACGAATTAGAAAGACCACAAAGTTTGGCGTCGGAAACGGGAAAGAGTCGGAAAACGTGAAAGAGAGAAAGGTATAGTAACTCCGGGCCCTGAGAAATGATGAATCCACAGAGTTTCTGGACAATTTTAAGTGGTTGTTAATCGAAAGTTTAGTCGGAATATTCAAGTCACAAGACTAAATATTATCTGGAAGCAAGGTGAAACTGAGTCTCGAAAGTTTGGAGTAACTAAGTGTATTTGAGAAAATCTCCTAAGTGAGAATAGAAAAACTCGAATTCCCCACTCTCGGGGAGTGAGAGTTGTATTTATAGAAATACCTGACTCGAGCTTGTATACCGTGTTGCGTTGGTTCGGGCGGGTCAAACCTTGGATCCTCCATCGGGTTGAGTACGAAGTACTCGAGTGCTTTTTATGTACATCTCCTTTGTCGTTTAAGTATGTGCTCCCGACAAAATTGTTTGCAAGGTGCAGGCGCTGCATCGAGTCTGTGCTATTTTTGTGGTTCATACACTACCACGTATTCTGAGCGTCCATATTTTTATTTTATTTATGAAAATTAGTCGTTTTTTCCTATCATCGGGTCAATATCTAATTTTGTCAAAAAAGTATAAAATAATCTCATCCATTCGATCTTAGCATAACAATAGCACAAAATTTATACGATACCAACTGTGAAAACAAAGCAAATCTGGGGTACTCATGGGAGATGAAGTTGCACGAAACTAAAATGATGGGTTACACTAATAAATCTATATATAGTGGTTCTCTCATGTATAAATGAACTCTCTAAATCATCCTCTTTTTGTTGGTGAAAAAACTCATTTTATTTAAATAATAATAATAAAATAAAAAGAGGAACATGGCACATAGGCAGGTGGCGACTGGCGAAGACATGATGCCACCACTTGCCATCACAACAAATGAAGTGGCACCCATTCGGGTCAATCATTTTGTTTTCTTCCTTTTTCTCCGTTTTTTTTGTATGTCAACTTTTTTTTTTTTTTGGGGTCAATTTTATGTCGACCTTTTACTTTCTCCCTTGGTTCATCCAAAAAAAACTTTTACTATCACAGTTGCATGCTAGACATCAAACTTACTCCATATATTAAAAGCAAAAAAACAAAAAGCTAGAAATTCAATGTTTCTGAACAAACATGGGGAATATTTTTTAGCATTTAAGTAAGTGTTACGTTTATCCGTATATTCAATAGATGATTTTGACTAGTCCTTTTAAATACCTGAATATTTATTTCGTACGTGAGATTAATACATTACATAAGTACATTAAACACATATACCCAATGTTAAAAAAAAATCGATAGACGCTAGTCGGGAGGCATAAGTACATTTACACATTTATGAAAACCTTCCTAAATGTGTGGAACAACTTCCTAAATTTGAGAAGTTATATAAATAAACACAAAATTTTTCATTTATACGTTTTATGAAGGCCTTCCTAAACTATGTTTTCATTGATAGTGATTTGTATGCTAAAGTTTTTGGCTAGTTTTAAGGGTTTATACATTAGGAGTTGTTGTATAAATTAATACAAAAAATCTCATTTATACGTTTTAGAAAAGCATTCATAAATGTGTATTATACCTTATTAAATTTAAATTTTATATAAATGGACACAAAAGTTCTCATTTCACATTTAGGAAGACCTTCCTAAATGTGTAGGACAACTTCCTAAATTTGAGAAGTTATATAAATGAACACAAAAGTTATCATTTATACGTTTTAGGAAGGCCTTATAAACTATGTTTTCATTGATAGTGATTTGTATGCTAAAGTTTTTGGCTAGTTTTAAGGGTTTATATCTAGTTACGATTAGGAGTTGTTGTATAAATTAACACAAAAATCTCATTTATACGTTTTAGGAAAACATTCATAAATGTGTATTATGGTTTCTTAAAATTGAGTTTTGTATAAATAGACATAAAAGTTCTCATTTACACATTTAGGAAAGCTTTCTTAAATGTGTAGGACAACTTCATAAATTTGAAAAGTTATATAAATGAACACAAATATTCTCATTTATACGTTTTAGGAAGACTTTCCTAAATGTGTAAGACGGTTTTTTAAATATTTGCAGATAACTGAATCAGTATATTTTTACAGAATAATCAGACTTTCATCATTACGTAGTTCCAATAACACATAACCATGACCAAAACCAAAATTAATAGTGTTTAGAATGACTGCGTAAAAATATAGTAAGTTGCACAACAGTTTTCAACAACACATTAAAACGTCTTTCGATCAAGGGGTAGATTGGAAAATATTTCACCCAAGTGATCATAGACAATTGCAGGGTTGAATATCCCAAACCTGAAAAGCAAAAAAAGAGTCAACTCATATAGGTGCAACACTTGAACCAAACTAAAGATACGTAAGCATAAATTGTCTAAACTTAATCTAAATTTAAGTATTCAAAATAAATAAACATTGCTTACTACCAAAGACCAAGATAGGTGGCTAGTGTCACAAAATAGGCAGCCAAACCATTGGCCTGCAAGAACAGAACCGCACAGTTGTTTGTTTGCAACAACTTCCAGAACACAAAGGCTAATTGAACTTATGTAAGGCCAATTTCAATACCTTGTAAACTGGTCGGTTTCCCGTAGGAGAAATTGGGCCCTCAACTCTTTTACCAGGCAGAAGCAGCTGAAGAACAGCCTCAAATGCTCCATAGCAAAAAATGATTTTCCAAGCAATCGCAGTGGGTCTTGGCCATATGTTGATGAGCCCTTGAAATCCATTCTGCCACAAGAAGCCACAGGTCTGAATAACAGAACCATCCTGATGAACCATTGTGTACCATATGCATTATAAAGAAGTGAAGAGGGTTTGCATTACTTAACTCACTGAAAATGATGGTCTCGAGATCATTATAATGGCGCAAACTAAATTTCAACAACAGAGAAACAAATATTATGCTTATACTGCAGTCACACCCTACTCTACAAATCGGGATCATAATGAAGTGCGAGTGGGTGGAGATATGAATATAATAATAATCATAATGGCCACAATTCTCCATAAATTCTAGAAGAAAATTGTATGGACCAGAATTTGCAGCTTCAAATCTACCCTTGTTGCTTTTAATCTGGAAAAATCACAATATCAGTGAATGAATAACGAAGCCCATAACTGCATCAGTATGTGACCTTACGGCTAACAAATTCTAAAACCTGAAGCACATACCAGAAAGAAATTCCAAATTTTTTGAATCGCTTTTTCGATCGAAAGATTCTTACGATTGCTACTAAATGGAAAACGATTTGACGATATCGGTTATTAACAAGGACATGTCAAATTGTGCGAGCCGATCTGAGGAGAGCTAGAGAATAAAATGATGAGTTTACAGGAGAATGACGAAAGGTGGATAGAAAGCCAGAAGCGATAGCATCTATGCGTAAGTCACGATCGGAGAATGCACAGTCTCCGCCATCTTCTTCTTCTGTCAAAGATCAGCGAAAAATCCGATCTTTAGGAACCTTTTTCCGGTGAGGCGAAGATATGCGTTAATTGTTTTTAATCGGAGATAGGGTTTCTCTTTTTAATCGTGGTAGATTAGTACTTTGTGTTTTAAGGAATGCTATTTGATGTCCCTTCCAAATGTGAGTGTTAAATCTGTGAACTTTTAATTAGTTTTTGGATGCTAGAATTGTCCTAATATTTATATTATTATTAGGTATACTAGTATTCAGCAAAAAAAATCATTTACAGTTGTAATCTATAAACAGAAATAAAGCAATGAGCAAAAAAAGAAAGAAAAGAAACAATTTTGAGAAAGGAAATAAAAGCGAATAGTTACGGAGGGAGAAACTGTGACCCGAAAACGACCACTCGAAAACTATTTTCGCTTCTTATCCAATTAAAAGCAAGAAGACGAAGACGAAGAAGAAGAAGAAGAACCGCTCTTTCTGGATTCACTAACTCCCTGACAAAACTTCATTTTCTCGCCGGCGACGTAATCCGATCATTATCATATTTCTTTGACTCACAAACTATTTCTCAGTTCACGTTTTCCTACTTCTCGTGTTCCCTTTCTCTTTCCCCTCATTTTGACTATTCTCCCACCGATCTCTCTCTTTCTTTCTCTGTGATATTTATTCAAAGATGCTTCCATGAAATTTGATCCCGGTCAGTGAATCTTCTGCTCCTACTACGTCATGAGTGACTCCACCAACAGCGTCTCTCCTTCCTCCGATTACGCCTCCATCTCCTCCGGCGACCAGGTTTTCCATTCTCTAAAGCTTTCTGATATTCGATCTGGGTTTTTTCTTACCAATCCAAGTTTCTCTTTTGATTGGATTCACTTATGCTCAGAAAAATCCAAGTTTTCTGGGTTTTGTTATCTAGAATACTTCATTCCATAAAGTCTTTGTTTTTGCGAGTGAGATCTTAGCGAACTCACCTATGGATTGATTATATTGTCTCCCACATTTTAAGAGCAATTGGCTACTACTTCGCTTTTGTTACTTAAATCACCGGTCAGTCGCAAAATTACTTCTTTTAAAAATAAAAATCCTGTCTTTTTTCCTCGAGTTTGATCACTATAAGTGTTTGCATTGTACTGCATAGAAGATTCAGGGTCGTTGCTTATGTAAAATATTATGAATCAATCATATGTAACAAAGATTTGGTTCATTACATTGTGAATTTCTGATCCTCTCAAAAGTTTTGGCATCAACATCTCTGTTCTGAATCAGAGATTCGTATTCTTCAGTTGCTGTTGATGTTTAAAATACTTACATAGCAGCAAATGTTTTTTTTTTTTTGTCGTTTTGATTTGTAGTCTCTTCAGCGGAGTCGAAGGAGTGGGGATGGAAACCGAGCTGTTGTCCGCGAGTCCCGTCATTGGCATGATGTATTCTGGTCAATCATCTTTGTGATCCACCTTATATGTTTGGGATTTGTTCTGGCTGTGCTTGGACTCAATAGGTTTAGAATATCAGATAGGCTACACATTGATAGATACACTCAAGGGTTCTTGGAGAATCATAAAGGGCTGACCGAGGACTACTGGCCACTCTATGCTGTTGCTGGTGGGATCGGAGTCTTTATCAGTTGGATCTGGTCATTGCTGCTCGGCTCTTACGCCAACGAGATGATGAAAGTTTCGGTTCACATCTTAACAACCTATTTAGCTGTAGTTAGTGTACTATGTTTCTGGTGCAGACAGTTCTTCTGGGGCGGAGCATTCGCCATTGGAGCTCTGTTGCAGTTCTTGTATGTTATTTCAGTTATAGACAGGTGCGTGCGAGGTTAAAATTTGATTGAACCGCTATGGTTATTTGCTAACACTTATATCAATTCTGATGATCTGAGTTGTTCATGTGTAGACTTCCCTTCACGATGCTGGTCCTGCGGAAAGCGCTGAAATTAGTTTGGGGACTTCCTAAGGTCATAATGGTGGCGCATGCTTTCACAGTAGTCATGCTTTTGTGGATGTCTCTATGGTCTTTTGGAGCAGCTGGTGTTGTGGCATCGAGCATGGGGGATGAAGGACGATGGTGGCTTCTTGTGGTGAGCTGGCAAGTTTTTGCATTTTTCCTTACGGTTTCTGTTTTCTGCTCATTAGAGTCTGAAAGTAAACATGTTTAGATTTCATTCCAACATTGGAACATATATATATGCAGGTTCTTTCGGTTAGCTTATTCTGGACAGGCGCTGTGCTATGTAATACTGTCCATGTTATAGTTTCTGGGATGGTGTTTCATGTTCTCTTTCAATGTGGTCAAGAAGAGTCATCGTCGTTGCCTCCTAGCACTTTGATAGAATCCCTTAGGTACGCCGTGACAACATCATTTGGGAGCATATGTTACGGGTCTCTCTTCACTGCTGCCATTAGAACACTTCGCTGGGAGGTAGTCTCCAGATTCTTTTGCTGCCCTTGAAAGACGTTATTGTTCTTCTAGTTCTTAATAACAATGCTCTGCAATTCGTGTTTGCAGATACGGGGATTCCGTTCCAAGATTTGTGGAAACGAATGTCTACTTTGCTGCGTTGATTTCCTGTTTCATCTAGTTGAAACTCTAGTTCGGTTTTTTAACAAGTATGCCTACGTCCAGGTATATAGATTATAGACAGTAAGATCATCAATCTCCCTCCTACGAGCAATGGAGAATCAAAATGAAAAAACTTTTGGTTAATTTTCAGATTGCAGTGTATGGAAAAGGATTCAACAGATCAGCGAGAGACGCGTGGGAGTTGTTTCAGTCGACAGGTGTAGAAGCACTTGTTGCATATGACTGTTCTGGTGCTGTGCTTCTAATGGGAACCATCTTTGGAGGACTCATCACAGGCTCTTGCATTGGTATTTGGGCTTGGATCAAATACAGTGACAGGGTTATAATGGTTGCATCTACAGCTATGCTGATGGGAATGGTCCTTGTGAGTGCCCATTTCTTTTGTGTCCTCTTCCAAAAATTACATGAACCAAATTGTTTGATTTGTTTCGTTGGTTCAATGTGGTTTTCAGGTGGGTCTAGGAATGGTGGTAGTGGAGAGCGCGGTGACATCAATATACATATGTTTTGCTGAAGATCCTTTGTTGATCCAAAGATGGGATGCTCATTTCTTCACTGAGATGTCCGAGACGCTTCACCGTCGTCTCCAGCATCGTAGCGCTCGAGCCCTTGAAGTTTTGACGACCGCTTGAGCAGCCCATGTCTCTTGGAAAATAGGAGATATAACTGTAGAATATCATGCAATTAGGGGTGTCTAAAGCTGGCTTAAACTATTTTGTCAAATGATGAATAGGAAGTTGTGGATGATTTGTTTGATCAAAGTGTATCAAACCTACTGACTTTGCCTTTAGTAAAAAAAAAAAAAAAAAAACAAATTAACGGAAGGGGAAGGATTCAATAAATATTATATTATATTCTCCAAAGTCCATTTCTGTAACATCGCCCGAAGTAAAAATTAAAACATACATAAACCATGAGGGAGTGCTATTATATAGAATTTACTCTATGCAACTCGAAACCAATCAGCTGTGTTCTTCACCTCTCTGGACTTCTAAGAATATGAAAATAATGGACACCAGAAAATGTAACAAAGGGAATACAACTTTACTATCATATATCGATGCAGTTCATAGCCAGCAACCAAAATGGGGGTTTTACACAAACAAAACCAAAGAAATAGCAGAGAACACGAATGATAGAAACTTAAACTTATAACGATAATACATATGAAAAAAATATTCAGGATTGAAGATTATATATCACTAATACATTTGAAAAATTTCAGGATTGCGCCACTGCGGTACCGTCAATGGAATGAAGCGCTTGGTTTGCAAAATAGCGAACATCAACATCAGGGTCCTCGCTCAGATCCACCAAACATTGACGTATTGTTTTGTCCACCACCTACAAATTTTTCGACACATCAAAAACATTAAAGACCAGCAATCTCCATTAGTTTTCGTTATAATTGAGGAATGTTTAATTTCCATCTTACTGATTGGTCGACTATGGGGATGAGGGACTGCAGAAGTTTGGCAACATTGAACTTGATGTTTGGAACTCTGCAGAGATTAGATACGCGCAACAACACGTTAAAACTAAGATGTGTTTTTGAATGAATTAGGCCAATTCATCTAATCTTATCCTACCTGTCTTTTGATGCTTCAACCACCACAGGAAGAAACTTAGAGCATGTAATTTCTGATCCCATTACAGGAGCCATTAGAGATATTGCACGCAGAACCATCATCCTATGTAGGTAGTGCGGATTGTTGACCATGTCCAATACCTGCTTGCATGAAACACTAAAGGGTCAATTTGGAGATCTCTATATATATGCAGCTTTAGTGATTTCAAAGAAAATAGACCATATGGAGATCAGATAAATTACAAGAAGTTTCTTAAAGAATACTGATCTTAATTAGAACAAACCTGGGGAACTAAGTGCTGCATAGCCCATTCAGGACCAAACTCCTCTGCGAGGCGCTTTAGATTGTTTGCTGCAGCTTCACGGATAGAGTAGACCTCAAGAAGGAGAACAGTGTCACTATCTAGAATCACAAGTGGATGAGAAATTATGCCAAAATCAAGGATTCAAGATAAACCTTGTCTTGCAACCATTGCATGCAAAGGGCGCCGAGTTTGTCATCGAAAAACCCTATACCTAACTGGCTGGCCAACAGAGGAACATACTCAATTATAGCAAGCCGGACTCTCCAGTGCCGATCCTCAGCAAGCTCTACAATCGCTGGCAACAAGGATTGTGATAGTAGATCGATTCCAATAACCTGCCGTAAAAGATATTCAGTTACCAGTTGAAACAAGGAGCAATATAAGTAGCTATATTTAAGACAAACCTGGTTGACTTGGTCTAGCTTGCTTATGATGTTGAGGCGTACATCAGGAAATTCATCTTTCAAAAGGGAAAGAAAAATTGGTAACAGATGCTCAATGGTTGAGTCCTGTATTGAAGATTTTATAGTATGTTAATAATTATTGATAAGGTATAACCGAGCCATAACACATGGTGTGGCTGATTTTGTTGATGAAAGTAGTCACAAGATGTGAAAAATGTTGATATCACCAGTCTACCTTCCCAAGGATAGGAGCCATCCCCATTATTACTGAAGCTAGAGCAGAGCGGACATGTTGAGAAGAATCGGATGATAATTCCTGCAGACATTGAGTTGGAATCAGAATATTACGAGACATGGGACATCAAACAATCTGCTTGTATGGAATTTGAGGAAATTCATCAGCTGATAGAATGTACCTTCACACAAGGAAGGATGTGCTGAATCGCAAGCTCTGGATTCAAAAGCCGACAGAACTTGGTCACTTTTCCAGCTGCTGCTATTCGCACTTCAGCCTCATTGTCCCGTAGCAATCTCACATATGCTGGAACCAAATCCGTCCTAAAGATATTACAGCAAAAAAGTGTCAAAATAATAGGATAGATATATAAACAGCTACCACCCAAGGCTCTTATATGTACCAAATTTTTAAGAAAAATCTTCCAATAAGCGCTCTTAGATGTATATGTGCTTGATGTCACAAAATTGTTTTACGAGAAAGAAAGCCTAGCAAGAATAACAACAACAAAAGTACCGTAGTGTCACAAGGCACATACCTAGTGCAATCAGGACCCACTGCCTCACAAAGTTCATATAGCTGATTAGCAACCATGTAGCGCACCCGCCAAGATTTATCCTGCTCTCAGTAAACAAACCATATAGCATTAAAAAATATCAGAACTGCAAACTTTTACCAATGAAAACGACACATTTAGTAGCAGAAATATGAATATATGATCTAGAGGCGACAGTTAATAAAAAAAAGCCATGAATGCAAGACCAAAGCTCAATTCACCTGAGAGAAATTGACAATGACAGGTAAAATGCGTGCAACACAATCCTGAGGTTCCAACAACTTTCCAAGAGCTGCACAGCCTTCGACAGCCAATAGTCTAACAGAATCTTGGTCTGCAATGAAGGTTAAAATTTAAACAATATTAGCACACATAAAAAAAAAACATTTCTACAGAGGAACGTATCCACTATAAAGGTTTCTTCATCAACCCTTGCTTATTAGTTTCAGATGTGATCTATTTACCCTGCTCTTGGGCTCCATGAAAACTATTCTAAGTGATGAGCACAAATAATAAGACATAACATATTTCAAGCATTAAGTACCATCTTTAGTAAGATCATCGAACATAGTCATGATCTCAGCGTTCAAATAGCTTGACTCCACAGTGGTAGCAAATTTCCCCAGGTTAGATGCAGCAGCTCTTCGCACCATTGGCATATCATCTTGGCACAACTGCCTATAAGTAGACCGTAACTCTGTCTTCAGCGCATCAGTACAGCCCTGGTATGCAACATGAAATAAACCGCATGCGGAAACTCTGGCTGCAAACCATTCACCAGCTGCCAGCCTCTACAAAATTAAAGAACAGAACGAGAAATAAGCCTTGACTGAACAAACTTGAGAGAAGTAATAAAAGGGCTAAATATATATTTCCTGTCCCATGATCTAACCTTCACAAGAGGGACAAAGGAGTCGACAAGGTCACTTTCTCTCATTTGAGATCCAATCTTGCAAAGCGAGTCCACAGCTTTTTCTCTAACGCAGGTCTCTTCAACAGTGCAGAGAGACTCCAGAGGAGGGAGAAGAACATGTGCCTGCTCGATTCCTCCGACATACGGAATAAAAACTCCCAATTCCCCAGCCATTGCAAGGAGAACCTCATCGTCATCGTCACTGTTCTCGCTCAGAAAGGGGATTAACTCCTTCCTTGTGCGCTCCTCTCCAAGGGCACGTGCTATTGTAGATAGCCGGCGGATCGAGTTCAACCGAAGCTGTATATCATCATTCTTAAGCTCATCTATGAGCACGGCAATGGGGTATAACGGTTCATCTACCATGGCCATCCTATTCCCACCTTATGTGAAGTTCGATCAAGTCACTGCAATTGGAAAAAAATATAATTCCTATGAGAAGAACTTTAAAAGGTGAAGCTACTCCGCTATTCGGGTGCGAGCTAATTGCAATAAGAGATCAACCAATAACGAAGGCATCAGGTAAAGAGCGAGAGATTTCGGATCTTGAATCAACGAAGATTAAAATATTTAGAAATAAATCCGATAATCATCACAGATCCTGAAAAAAAAGCTACGGCCACTCGAGTGTTATCTTCTTCACCCCCATTAAATTTCCTCTACTTCTACAAAACGATAAGAAAATACTGCAGATTCCGAAATTTAAAGGGAATGAAAAACACAAGAAGCGAGAAACTCGAGACACGCCCCAGATTTATACACGCTCGAAGTAGATTGAAGAGAATGTGAATCGGAAATGAAGATGAGATCTTACGATGCATAAGAAGAAAGTGGAGATCGTCTTACCGATCCAGGCGCCTAACGAGAGAACTGCTTCAGATTCCGAGGAGCGAGAGGAGAAGAGAAGAGGAATTGCGAGCGAGAAAAAAATATTCTGCGTTTTATTTTACAAAGAAGGACAACAAAAAAACAAAAGTAAGGTCAGATTGGGCCATATGTAGCTTATTGGGCTTTTCATAAAGCTTGATTTCAGCAGACCCATTAATCGAATTTTTTTTTTCACATAAAATCAATCCTTCTGGTCTGGTAAGTGGTAACCAAAAATCTAATATAAATAAATTAGTTTGTATAATTGAAACTATGCTTCTTTTAATATATCCTTGATCTAAAAGAGAAAGTTAAGTTTTTGATAATTAGTTTAAAATTCAGTTTTGGTTTTTTGATATAGAAAAAACGAATTTATTTTTAACAATTAAGATGTTGTATGACTATTAACAAGATTAATTTGGTTCGGTTCCGGATCAAATCAGCTGGTCCAGATTGAACATCTCAAAACCAAATGATATAATTGAAGCATACTGAAACTGAAACTATACAAACTAATTTATCACTAGAGATACTAGATAGATAACTGAATAGTCCACTTCTTTATTCTAAGTTTAACCCTTCTCAGGTTCTAAAGTTGTTTACATTGGTTATTCAAGTTCAGCGGAATCAGCCTACAAAATTAGAAAAAAATAGTATTTGATTAAATTTCACATAAAAGAGCTTACATTAGACTGAAGACATGAAGATCCCAATCCACCGTGACAGCTACAAAGTACTGAAATGGATGAATGGAGATCAACGAATGAGCAACCTCGAAATTGATTTCAGCCCCATAACTGGGTAAATGATATATTTCGGATCCACCTGAGGAGCCATGTCCAGAACTTGTTCTTCCCAACGCAAACAGCGATAAGGTACTGTTGGAACTTCTTCAGATGAAAAGGTTCCTCCGGCATAAATGATAATTGTTGTGAAACTCTTATCTCTCACAAGTTCAGAGAGAGTCGAAACGGTGATAAAACTTAATGCTTTTCAGATCCCACCATATATAGATATCAAAGCATGTGTTTAGTATAAATTTTTAGAGAGACAATTTTTCAAAGATATATTGGTTTATATGGTTTAGTAAAGTGTGAAGAATGATCAAAAATCTCATGGACTAAAAATTAGTGCGGAGATAATTCTAGTTCTAATGTGTGTTGCTGCCAACAGAACGGTTATGGATGAGGACAGAGTTCCTTATGCATGCGGTTGAGGAACTAGACGGAAAAGACATCCCTAGGATCAATATTGTTGGGAATTGTGTTATATTTGTCTTGAAAATGCTGGAATGCCATTCGATGAGAATTCAAGACATATCTAAGCTTGCTGATGGAAATGGACACGACATAAGAAGCAAGCTGGCTTGTGAGCTATTTGAAGAGTTTGCTGGTGAGGAAGTTTCAGGTTAGTCTACCTAAAAATGGAAGAATACTTCCTAACAATGAAGTAGCAGTAAATCTGTATATTCGTATGTTTGAGATGTTCTTTTCTTTTCTGCTGCGCTGGCTAATTTAAAACCTTTTGTACTTGCGATGATGTGCCCAATTCGTTTAATAATCTCTCACACAACTGCATCAACCCAAAAACAATAAGCCACTTTGGGTTAACACTGAGGAAAGATACATAGTGACAAAAGACTAAAAATCTCATGGACAACCAAATTTTTTAGGCTTTTAGCATTTTCATGGGAGAACTTATCATAAAAAATTTGTCACCATTATCACAAATTTTTGATCTTTTATACATGAAAATTGAATTTTTATTCTATCCGTTGAAAAATTTAACTATACTATAATTACTAATCATAGCATTTTAAAAAATATTTAGCGAGCTATTTACTTATTTAGTACAAATTCTTTACAAAAATTATGGTTCTGATTGGTTAGATTGAAAGATAAGGGTAAGAATTGTACCTCTCATTTTGTCACCAATCACATAACTAATACAATTACTAGATTCTAAACCCGTGCGCCCGCACATGAAATTTTTTTTTGTTTATCAAAATTTGTAATATAATTTGTGTTTATTTTTGTGTTTAGATATAATTTTTTGATATATCTAATTTTTGTCATATGAGACACATAATTATTTCGGTGTTTAGATATAATTTGTTTTTTCTAATCCGCCTTAGAACGGGAGTTCAATATGAAAAGTAATGGGAGTTCATTATTTTTGTTTTTTTATATTTAGTTCTATTTTTCGACAAAATGTATTTGTCGATGTAAAAGTTTGAGATGTGTTAATAATTTTATTTTTGGTATAAAATATATTATATAGTTTTCTAAAAAAATTTATCCACATCGACAATTTTTTATTTGTTTTTGTTTTTATGTTTTCTATTTTGTATAGAAAAATATATTTTTGGTAGACATGTATGATTCAAATATAAATTAAAATATAATTTTTATTAATATTGTACTAAATTGACTTGTTTGGCAACTGGAATAATAGTTATCCACAAACAAAAATAGTCTAATACGAAGGTTTTCTTGTTTGGACACAAAATGTTCAGTTATTTTGAATATTATAGTATAATTTTAGTATTCTATAGTTTTGCTAAAATTCTAAAATGTGAATGTTTTAGTATTCTATAATATGTTTTATATTGAGAGAATAAAAAAAATACTTTTTCGTAGTAACTTGAAAAAATAATAAACCCTTTTTATTAAAATTATTGTCATTGATTAAGTGAGCCATTACAAACACACACAAAAAAAGAACAGTTACAATTATTTTTGTTTAGAAGGCTTTCCACAATTATGGAGTACATTCACGATCTAAAGTTAAAATCCAACGATCTAGCCGCTCTTATGACATGTTGAAGGTGTTCCAAAAGAAAAGTTGGCTAATGATTATAACTAAATATGTTTATAATTAAATTTTATAATATGTTCAAAACATATTAATATAGGGTAACATATACATTTTTGGAAGTTAATAAGAAAACTATAGTCGGTATAGAAAACAAATTGCCAAGTGATAAATTTATAATCGAACTCACCTGCTTAATTAAACTACGTATGAACTCAGATATTTGTTTATTTATCTTGAACGAAATTAATTTGTTATAAGACTTCCAATTTATGAATTTTGGTAAACCAATATAAAAACACTGGTAATGTTAACCGAATCACGTAACCTTTCTGTTTGTTACAATGCTATGGATCAAAATCATCAATTTTAAAATTCGGTTTAATACATAATAATTTTCCGGTTTACTCAATGTTGTGGTTTATCTATATTTTGTTTGGTATAACTTTCGCTTTAGCTTCACACTTTGTGTTTCTACACAGATTGTTTGAAATTTGAATTACTGAAACAGAAACCTTTTCACAATGATTCCATCTGGAATCAGAGGATCTTAGAGATCTCGATTTTTTGGATTTACTGTGGAGAACTTTCTATCGTGCCATGAACCAAGCATGTTCATAGCTCCGTTTGAAGACCATCTTCTAATTCTATGATTTCTTCTCCCGATATAATCTTGTTTTTCACCGATTCAACAATTATGACGCGAAGTTTTACAAATCCTCAACAACAATTTCGTTGGAGAGTTCCATCCTTCAATCTCTTAAAAAAAAAAAAAACTGTAAACAAATGATAGTTTTCTAATAAGAAACATGACTTGATTGGTATTAAAAATGAAGTAGAATGGAATCGTTTATTTAGTATACAATATAAAGCTGTGAAGACGTTGATTTTTAAACTGTGTCGATAACTTTATATATACGGATGGTTTCGCGGCTTGCCAATCTTCATCTTATTCCTCATTGTTTTCTTCGTCGTCATTGTATCAAAAATCATTCTCAAAAAGTAAAAAAAAAATAATAAAGGCTATGAGAGAGAGACGAATCTATATTATTTCTTGCAGATGTCGAAACTGCTTGTTTTTAGAGGAACTGGAACTTGGTTTCAGAGGCAGGTGATCGTTTCCATTTTCTCTTATTTTATAGGATTAGAAAACTATTATTCGACCACTGACTTTAAAATAAGCACTTCAAAATATATATGGACTAAATTTATATAAAGAGGTTTACCTTCGAAGATTCATTTTCATGAAAGGTAAAACCTGCAAAGAAACACCTTCGTTTAATTAGTTATACATCCATATATATTGAAAACAAAATGTATGATTAGAAAGTGTATATGAGAATTAACAGAAAAGAATTGTGATAAACCTCAATCTGTAGTACTGTGACTTCAGAGTCTTGAATCTAAAGCAAAAACATAAAGAAGAAATGCTTAGATGTACATATAAAATATAAGAAACCAATTGCTAAATAAACATTATGAAGGTTGAGAGAAAATTTGATTGAGTATGGAGGAACGATTTTAATTGTCTTATATAGAGAAGGTGTAGATCGTGTAGCTTCTAAGGGAAGCGTTTCGAAAAATAAAAGAATATTACGAATTGCCAAAAAATATATTCACCCAATCTGGATATCGTCCATAATAATTAGGGAAGATATTGTTATGCATAAATCGTTCATAAAAATTAGGGAAGATATTGTTTCATTTGAATAAGATTTAGTAACAAAATATTTGAATATCAAGATTTGAAAATATTTATGAGATTAATAGCAACGTAATTGACAATTCTCTATTTTGATTTTTTATGGTTTCCGTTTTAGCTATTTCCGACCTTAATCTGCATTAAATAAAGGTAGATACGTGATTTATTTTGAATATATAGAAGATAATATATTTGGTTAGTTAATCCCAGTGTATACTTTCCTATAAATTTGCGGTTTAACCAATAAGATATTTTTAAGATTGAAATCTTTGTTTAGCTTGCAGAAGAATCCGAAAATCAAAAAATTGAGGAGTAAATATTTGAATTCAATTAAGGCTATTTCATAAAATAGAAGATTTATTATTCCTATTAAATGTATATAAATTTATTTTGAAATTTTAATAAGATATCCATATCCATTTAATGATATTATTTATTTGAAAATAACTGAACGAATTCAAAATACCTAATTTAAATAAAATAATTCATGTGATCTTTTAATTTAATTTACAAAACTGCAAAGTAGAACATTATTAACGAATAATAATTGAATTATCACCATAACTATCACCAAAAATCAGGAACAAATATTTTAGGAGCATAACAGATTGTAAAAATATAATAATAGATATTGATCAAAGAAAAAATTAATGACAAAATTTAATGTTGTTTTGATTTTCCTTAAATACTCTTATTGTATTACCACTGGAACAATAGCCTTAATTTTCGTAACAAAATAATAATAAAAAATTAAATTATTTTTGTAATATGTAATTTATAATAATCGATTTTATTTATAATTTTAAATATTTAATTTAATTTTTGGCATAGTCTGAAATTTTCTATATTTAATCTAATTATGAATTAAAATTAATATATATAATCAGATTAATTAATTAAACTACTCTTTAATTGAACCAAATATAATTAATTTTTCTATATTTAATCTAATATTTTAATTTTTAAACAGTGTCACAAATATTTAATCTAATTACGAATTAAAATTAATATATATATATATAATCTATTTACAACTTAAAATTCTCTCAAATTAAAATTAATTTTTCTATATAAATATATTTAAACAGTGTCGTAAATATTTAATCTAATTACGAATTAAAATTAATATATACATAATCGAATTAAAATTAGGAAAGTTTGATGAAGAACCAAATAGTATTAATTTTCGAAAATGTCAAATATTATGTTTGGCAGCGGAGATAAAAAAATAATATTAGTTATCCATAATAAAAATAATAGTTATCCAGAATAGGAATAGACTAAATTGTATTTTTTCCTGTTTGAACACAAATGTTACCATGTTTTAATATTATAGATGGCATTACAAAATTGAGCATTACAAATAAAGACTGCATTACATTTTTTTTTTGTGGTTGATTTTACAAAGGATAAAAAGAAATCAAGACAACAACAACAAAAAAAGTTAATACAAACCAAAGAAAGGTCCGACTGGGCCATATGTAGCTTATTGGGCTTTTCTTATGCTTCATTTCAGCAGACCCATTAATTTTTATTTTATTTTACATAAAAGCAATACTTTTGTTTGGTTTCAGGTTTTGAGATTTTTAATTCATAAATACTGGTAAGTGGTAACCAAAAATCTAATAGAAATTAGTTTGTATAATACAGTATATCATTGAGATTTTGTATGACTATCAAAAAGATTAAGACTAAATGATACAATTGAAAGTGAAAACTGCATTCAACAAAAGAACAAAACTTCCACTTGAGTTATGTATGACTTGCCATAACAAAAAAAGGAATTAGGAACTTATTTCACGACCAAAACAAAACAAATACATTAATGTCTATACAAATCAACTATTCACTCCATAAATAAACTGCAAGTGCTTATACTAATCCCTGGAGCTGAAGCAGCTTCTGAGTCTGGTCCACAATCCAGCTTTCTCTACGTTGTTATGTGTCTCACAAGCTGGCTCTTTGAAATCGGCTTTGGTGCTTAGCTCCTCAAATGCGTTAACAACATTCTGGAGCCTTGCAACAAACTCGATCAGAAGGGACGCAAATGTGGCTAGCGACAAAGAACTCGCGCTCTCATATACTTTAAATTCTATCTCATTGATCATAGAACCGCCTATGAATGAGACGCTTGGCCAGTTTTCGCGGTTCCTAAGCATCATACTCTCTGTTGAAACCCATAGCTGAGAATCATTACCAGTGTGTGGATTCTGGTGATGGTTGTGGTTATTAGTGTCCCAAATCTGGCTGAGGGATTGGATCACTCTGGTCTCGTCGTCTTTGGTTTCGTGATAGTTTTGTTGCGCTTCTTCAGCATCGGCTTTCTCTTTCATAGCAGCCCAGCTTTCTGAGTTGACGAGAAGGAAGGAGTTGCTGTCTATTTTCATCTGCAGTTCCTCTGCTGCTCGTTGAACTTCCTTCAGAACGTTTTCTGGGCTTAGCTTCTCCATTTTCTCCACCTTTTCTCCAAACAATCTCAAGACTTTGGCTCCTTCGCTTCCAACTCTCTGTAGTTCGTGACGGAAAGCCTGTCTTTTTTCTGGAGCTGCCTGCAAATCACACACCCATTGATATCACAAGTTTAAGAGGAATATAATATTCTCTCATATTTTCCAATCAAATACAAGAATTTGTAGTAATTAAGCACAACAGCTTTTATCAGGTTAAATATATGTCTATCAATCCCTTGATACTAGGTGAGTGAGGATTTTTGAGATTGTAAATTGCCTATTGTGTGTAAAACGATTAGAGATAAAAAAAATCTCTTTCTAACAATTCCTTGAAGTTATAACAGAAACCTTCCTCATTAATCAGTCACAATCTAGAGCTGAGGACCACACGGTAAGCACTAAACGCAAAGCCTACTGACGACAGTTCTCTGGTAACAACAGACTCTAAAATAGTAGATCACACTCTGGAGCAATACGGTTCCTTATGATATTTCTTGGTTTCAAGCACTTTTTGAGCAGTTAAATGACAGATATTAGACTTCTTTCTCAGAGTAACACAGTCTAGTTAACCAAGAAGATTAACCTAGTAATATAGCACCTCATTTGCATAAGGTACAGCCAAAAACATCAAGAATCTCGGTTGCATGCCATAGATAGAATTGATTTAACAGGAATATGGTGAGTTACCTGAATTTCCGAAAGAATGCAGCCATGCATTGCCATGACCATGAAAGCGCAATGCCTTACCGCACCACTAAGTTTGACATAGTTTGCCCACGGATGATGGAAAGTCCTGTAAGGTCCATGTGGAGGCTCCCATACTGCAAAATCAAGCTGCAAAAAAAGGAGGAATTTTTTTTATAATCTAAATTCTTTTTAAGTTATCTAGTGCTTCTCAACAAAATTACCCTACGGAAGACACACCAGAGAATCTTCTTGGCTCGTAGATTGGACTACAGACCTGTATCCACTGTATAATGGGTCATCCGAAGCTTGGTATGTGAGAATCTTCGAAGGAACCCTCTCGTATTCAACACATTGCAAGTACCCATTAACACATCCTGAAAGTTTATGAAAGTACAGACAAAACCAGAAGGAAAAATGAGCCCAAACTCGAAATGAAGCAAAGAGAAACAGCCATGTTAAGTATCTCTCTACCTTCGAGGGAATTGGCCACACTCTTGAAATTCTTAACCACTAGTTTATGGAGGTCTTCTCCAGCCCAAATCGGAAGTATAAAAATGTTCACACCTAAACAGATACTTGCACCAACCAGGATTAGCAAAAACCTGTAATAAGCAGTGCTGAAAAAATCTCTGGTGTTGTTTCCCGACACAAGAACGATGCAGTATGTCAACAAAAACACCCTGAATGCATATTCATACGACTTCATAGCCGGGTAGAGTCTCAAATAACTTGCACAAAAACCTGATAGTCAAACCAAATGGATTAAAGAAAACGTCAGTAACTAAAAAAAAGGTTAATTTATAACATGGGTTGAGAGAATTGGTAAATGGTGCAACCTGCAATGAAAATACTGATAATGATAATTTCTTCCTCGAATTCTCCAGCTGAGACAGAGAGTCTAGCTATGCCAAGAGCAAGCCCTCCAGCAGAGAGTGTGCCTATGGCTCTATTGAATCCTTTGACCAATGTTGCTCCTGCAAAAAAGCAGAGTTACACAGATGATTGATAGAATGAGCAAAAAGAAAAATCAGATCAGAGATCTCTGATGAACAAGTGGACAGCAACAAATTTGATGTGATAAGAACAGTAACAGATCAGATGAGATTTTGAATCGAGAAAGTCTTAGACAAAGTTGAATTGCGGATTTGTTGGACAAAAAAAATCCGCAAATCCACTAACCAAGACAGATGAGATGAGATTTTGAATCGGGAAAGTTCTGGACAAAATTCAGGTGAGGATTTGTTGGGAAAAAAAACAAAATCCGGAAGATTCAATCGAACAACAAAAACATAAATGCCCCTGAATCGATTAGATCCGAATCTTAAAAAAAAATCCCGAGTCAGTCAGTACCTATGCTATACTCGAAGACAACGACGACAGTAAGGATCGCCCAGACGGCGTATTTGCTAGCGTCACGGAGTGGCTCTTTGAGGTAGATGACGAAGGAGCAGAGTGCGAGAGCCATTCCCATCTTGACTGAGAAGTAAACTTTCCGACGATCGGAACGGCCCATCTCGTACAAATTAGCGGCGATGTCGTAGAGAGCCTTCCAGGAGGCGATGATCCCGTCGGAGAAAAATCGGAAACACCGGAACTTGGATCGACGATCATCGACGATGCTGGAGTCATTGAAGCCGAAATCTGAGAAACCTTTTCGAGAGAGAAGCCCTTCTCTGGTTTGGTCCCCGAACAACTCCGAATTGCCAGCCATTTTTCTGTTAGGGACTGAAAGGTTTTTTTTTTTTTTAAATCAGCAAAACCCAAATAATGAATGAAGATGAATCATCCCATTGACATTGATGCTGATCTGCTTCCTTCTTCCATTAGATATGTGACTACTATTAATTATGGCGATTGCGATGCAGATTGCAATTTTTTTTTTTTGATTTTTTTTTTAAAAATCATCATATATAAAGACAAACAATTACATGCATCATTTGTCAAAAAAAAAAAAAAAAAACAATCTAGTTTTGATCTGAAATTGCATGCATGCATCATGCTTTTTTTTTCTTTTATTCATTATCATCATATAAAAACAAAGTAACATGACTCATAATTTAATTTCATCATATACTCTATAAGTTTTTTTTTTTTTAGAAAAGGCTTATACTCTATAAAGTTGTTTAAATTAAAAACGAAAAACTAAACAGTTTTAAAAATGTGCAAACAAAAAAGTATTCGAAATTGTTTAGTTTTTTTTTTTTGTCGGAAAACAAAAATTCATTATGTCAAACTTGCCTGTAGTAACCATCATAAATTTTGTTTTCATTCTCAACACTTAAAGTGACATGTAAAATGAAAATTTAGTTATTTTTCGTTATTATTTTTTTATTTTTTTTTAATCAAAGGGCTAGTTATTGTTTGTTATATATATATAGAATTCATTAGTAGGGACATGTAAAGTGAAATTTATCTTCTCTTGACTCTTGCTTTGCCACGGACATCAGATTTTAATGCTATGCATATGCAGTGATAAAAACTGGTGAGTTAATTGCGCATCTATCAATACTCTGTCTCGGCCCGGTTTTGTCAAGTTGGTTGACAAAGAATGATCTCAATCTCGAAATCGTGGTAAGCTAAAAAAAGAAGAAGACAATCACGTTTTAAGAGAGAAAGTTTAGTGATTGCACAAGACCCAAAACTACCGATGAAAACAAAGCAAAGATGGATCGTACATTCGTACCGATTCGTTTTAAATGCCGAAGAAAAGAATTTTTTTTTTTTTGTTGAGAAAAGTTATATGCCGAATAAAAGTGTTAAGAAACTAATCAAATTTTGTTTCGTTGTCATTATCTAAACCCTATAATTATATGCACGGTCTTAGATTTTCCATATTTTAGTATTTTACATGTGAATTTTTGCGGGCCAATCAAACCGTAGCTAATTTTTGTTTGCGACGGGCCGGTCCGGTTTGACGTTTTACTAAGTATCCACCTGAATTCTGAATTTCGTGGTAAACGTGAGCTTTCCGAAAGTAAGTCTTTGTTCTTCTGAAGAGACAACGTGAATATCACGAGCTCGAAGTGGATAGCCTGAGAGACGATTGGATTCTTGGTGGTGGGCCATGATAGATGCATGATATTAAAGTATGGTTTGGTCATGCGCCATGAATTTGCATCTCCCTTTCTTCTTATATACTGCTCTTAATGTACTCAATTAGTCAATTTGTACTAGTTCAATAGAACATAAAATACTAGTCCTAAATTGGAAGGAAAATCTAGTCAATAGATATACTCACTAATTTTTTTCGTAGAGGCTGTTTCCGGGCCAAGACTCTTTAACTAGGTTTTACTTTGCTTTTGCATTTTTTTTCTAAAAATGATCTCTAAAACACCGAAATTTACCAAACCTTGTAAATGACCAATCAATAAATGTTATTACTTTGAAAATTTCATTTTATAAAGGTATTTAATAATGTTATATAATTTTGTCCCGGATAAAACAATTACTGGATTGACATGATGGTTTAACGTATTGTGGAAGGTAGGAATGATGTCTTTTGTGCAAAGGCATAATGTCCATGATGGTGACTACGCTATACATTTGATGCTTTCTAAACTACCAGGCGGATTCACCTCCGATTGATGTAGCTGATCTTACTTTCGCCTAAAAATTACGGGTTTAGTATATTAGAAAGCTAAGGATATAAGGATATTAAAATATATTGTAATATATATATAGATATATATATATATAAAGATGATTTTTTAGACAAAATGGAAAAAATATTTTGAGAAAAAAACCATCCAATGGAAACAAAAATATTGAAAATAAAAATCTTCCAAAAAAATAGTTGTATAGTTTATTTGATATAATAGTATCACAATAAAGGGTTGTTTTTCATTTTGTACATCAAAACTTTCATATAGTTAATTTCTTAAAAAATATTGTATTAATGACATTGCACAATTTCATCAAATATCTCTAGATAAAAGTAGTTCTCATCTCGCCAACTTTACTTCAATAATAAATCTAGGAAATATTTTTTTTTTTTAACAATATGAAATTATGAGTCTATAAAGTATTATCAGAAAAGGGTACATGTATATTTTCTTCCAAATTTGTTACTTTTTGTTTGAATTGTTCTATCCAGGAAAAAAGAAAAAAGAAAACTCCTTTAGACCAGCAGTGATAAAGTGAAAACGGGATAATAACAGAGAGAAAATCGGAGAGAATACTTAATAACATAACAGAATATAAAGAGGTAGAAAAGGGCTTTATCCTGAGAGAAAGAGAGAGAAATTCGAAGTAAGCTCACACAAGGTAGGTGAAAGTTTGTTTTTTTCCTCCGCCACCTCTCTGCATTTCTCCGTGAACTCATCAATTAAATTAAATAAAATTCTTCTCTGTGACTGTAATTTCTGTGTTTTTTTTCTCGTTCTAAAGATCTGCGTCTTCTTTGAATCGGAGTTAAAATCAAGAACCTTTTTACACTTCTGTTTCTCTCTAAAAACTATCACGGATCCTTTGGTTTTTTGTATAGATCCGGTGGAAAATAAAGATCACCGCCTTTGATTTCCTCTAGGGTTTTAGGTTTTACTTTCTCTGGGTACTTTTACTGCGAGTGTTTGTCACTTATCTTTCTGGGTTCTGTGTCTTTTGAAGAACAGGAACGACAGTGAAGGCGGATTGTTGGGTTTCTAAGAAGAAATCGGGATAACCAAAAAGGCGTTTGTAACGCGGATTTATGTCGGCTGTGTTTGAATCGGCTGTGTTTTTGTCTCTGTTTCACATCTCGTTTCCGACTCGATCGTCTTCTACCTCGTCTGCTTTGTTCTTTGGTCTGACGGCTGTTCTTAACGCTCTTCGCTTCTGCTCCAAGCAGAGGCTTATTCTGGAGGTTCCATCCATTTCCATGGGCTTAAGACCTAAAAGGTATGGCCTTTCCTCTCTCTTCTTTATCTTCTGTGTGTATCTTGTACAGAAAGAATCTAATTGGTTCTGGGTTTTGATTTTGTGCAGGACTTGTTCTGGTGTTGAAGTATTTGGGGGTTTTCACAAAAAGCAAAAATTACCCTTTTTCGTAGTTCGCTGAAACAAATCCCTTGTCTGATTTAGCAGTTTTGCTCAGAGATTTTGAGTGGGTTTTGCTATTTTCTTGGTGTTTGAAGTGTGAATCAGATATGAAGTCCTGTATGAAACCAGAGAGAGACAATTTGGTGAGAAAAGTCCGAATTGTTGTCACTGATCCTTATGCTACTGATGATTCCTCTAGCGATGAGTGGATCGAGTTACCTAAACCTTCAAAGGTAAAGCGTATTGTCCATGAGATTAATCTCCCCTCTCAGTTCTCCGAGAGCTGTCTCGATCGTTGCAATGGTGTCAAGACCTCTAGAAAGAAAGCTCCTAGGCAATCTAACAAGCCTGTGGGAGTTAGGCTGAGGCAATCAGGCAAATGGGCTGCTGAGATTAGAAACCCCATCACTAGAACTAAGAAATGGTTGGGTACTTATGAAACTCCTGAAGAAGCTGGGAAGGCTTATGCTGACAAGAAAGTTGAGTATGATGCATGGGCCTCTTCGTGTTCTGCTGTTTCCTCATCGGTGGTAACAGTGAATAGCTCATGCTTGCGTTCGCCTGATTCTGCTTCTGTTTCTTGTTTCAATGTCGATGATTTGTCTGAAGAAAAGATGTCTCTAAACAAGGATGTTGCTGCTACTGGTGATTTAACCAAGGAAGTGCTCTTCGATTTCGACTTTTCCAATCTGGAAATCCCTGATCTGAGCTTCTTAGCAGCAGAAGAGGATTCGATGGTTTCTGGCGCAAATGGTGCGGAGCTAGACTTTGATTGCTTCCTTATGGATGAAGACTCTGGCCACCTGTTGGATGATTTCTCTTTGCTCGATACTGATATTAACATTTCGGGGTTTGAAAACAGCGTTCCGAGTGATCTACCTGACTGCGATTTCACAGATGCGGAGCTCGAGGTTGGTGATTTGAAGTTTGCCTTTGCCGATCAACTGGCGCCTCCTCTCAATATCGCTTGCCCCTGAAACCTTGCAGCTTTTATCGGTTTTATCGTGTTCCAATAATAGCCGTTTTTATTAAGACAAACAAACTGTGAAAGCTCGGTTTCGTTATGGAGTTGTTAGCTTCGTTTGCTGTTTCACAGGAACATGAAGAAGAATGTAGAAAGTAATGATCTTGTGGTTTGATCTCCTTTGGATGTTGGCTTTCACATTATCTCATCTTTTCTCAATCTTTATGTTTTATCTATTTCTTTATGTGTTGTTCTTCGTCCTGCTCTTTAGTCTCTTCGTATCCTACCTTTTCTTTTGATGTTGCCTGATCATGAATGAAAATCTAACCACTGAGATTTCGAGATTGAAAAAAAGTGGTAACTAACGTGGTTGAGATTCTACAACGTAGGAATCTAATTAGTCAGGGGTTGATTTTTCAATACACAAACACAAAATAACAGCTGGATCGCATTTATGCTTTTGAAGGTGGCTAATGGTGATTATGACTTTTGAGCGAGCAAAATCAAATGGAGACTCACTCTCCAAAGTGGCATTTTCCACTATGTAAAGAGACTGACACGTGCTCTTTTCACGAGCAGGTACATGTGTTAAGCACGTGACACTATCAGTCCATCAATGAGTTGTAACAATTTCACTGCTCAGTCCAAAGGAACTTAACAAGACATGAACGAGATGATAAAGTTTGCAATCATGGTTCGTAAATTATTAGATAAGAGATCGTTGGTGTTTGAATCATATTCCAACAGATTCACACATAATTAGCTTGATCACTTTTATTCCCTGTAACGGTTTCAGAGTAGACCCTTGTCTTGGAAACACTTGATGCAGTCATCGAACATCTCATCTAATGGCTTGAAGGACGCAAATCCAAGCTCACGTATCTTTCTTGTGTCCAAGCTATGAGGCATATCTCTCCCTTCTTCACTACCGCACCTGAGACAGTTTTATTTGTGAAAAATGGATATACATCAAAACATGTCTTAAAAAGTCTCAAAATCTAAAGTGGGCGTAATGCAGAGGATATATAGTTACTTTGTCTCATATGGGTATAACGGGTATTTGGTTCTTAGCATCTCAATGATCTCTGACCAGTGAGCCACTGAACTCGACGAACATATGATTCTTCCTGATGCTTTAAGCTCTTCCATTGCTAAGATTTGTGCAGCAACTACATCGTCTATGTGCACAAACCCTCCCCTGAAATTTGGGTATCCTCCACGAACCCCTAGAGTCAATCAAGATCAGATCGGAACTCGGATTTGTGCACACCAAGTTGATGTCAATTTGTGAAAGTGAATAGATTCTCTAACCTTTGACAATGGACAGCAAAATTAGAGGGGAGCTTGTGGGTTTTGGACTAAGTATTGGACCGATCGAAAATGCAGGGATCAACACCACTAGGTTTAGCTTCTTCTCGGCTGCGATCATCCAAGCCTCTTTCTCCCATAAAGTCTTTACATAACCATACCAAATCTACGTACATTTTCAGACATTCATCAATCAGACAATGGATTTGGCTAAAAACTGATGTAAACAGCGAGGAAAGTTTCTTACTTTGAAGCGTTTGCAGTAGTCGAGATCGCTCCAATGCGATTCGTTAAGTGGAGAGACTTCTGTGGCGTCAAAACGGTAGCGGACTGTGGTTGAAGAAGATGTGAAGACAATCCTTTTCACTGTGTTTCTGGATTTTTCACAAGAGTTCATTAAATTCCTTGTTCCACTTACGTCGGATTCCATCAACTTCTCCTGAGGAGAAGAAAAAAAGCGTCAATAACATCAGCGATTTGGTATCGGAGATATCTTAGGGAGCAAAATGTTATCTTGCGGATCAAGTAGTACGAGCCTCCTAATACGAAGCAAAACCCGTGAAACCTAAGCCTAAAACCCGTGCTCCCTCAAATTATCTTCAATATTTCAAATCTGAAAAATAAAAGAGATTATTATTTCCATAAAGGTAAAATGTGTGTTGACCAAATTGTTGTGGTCAAGACAAACAGAAACCCGAGAGGCGATGTGGAAGACTCCATCAACACCATAGACTGCCTCATCAAAGCTTCCCTCCACCGTTAGATCGGCTTCGTAAATCTTCAACCTTTCTTTTGCTCCTTTCAACTCCCACAAAAACCTCACCTTCTCTTCATCTTCCCGGAATAAAAAAAAAAAAAACACAAAGGAGACGAGTATTTTAATAACAAACAAAAACTGTTGGAGCAAATATTGGAATCTTTGTGAGAAAACAAAGTACCTGAGGAGTCTCTAACAGTTGTTCTTACGGAATGACCCAAGTCGAGAAGTGCCTTGACAACGTGAGAGGCTATAAAGCTGGTCCCTCCAGTTACCAAGTACTCTGCCATTTTGTTCGGCTCTTTTCTTCTGATTTGGTGTAATGAGAAACTAGATTATGCGTTTCACAATCCGGGTTAAGTTTTGTTTCTGATTTGACTTTTTGAATTGTAGTTGTTCAAGTCAAATTTAATATATGGAGTATATGTTATTATAGGTCATATATGGTTTTAAACAGAGCCGTGCCTAGGTCATTAGCGGCCGGAGGCGATTGAAAAATAATTCTAGTTAACAAAAAATACAAGTGTCTACAATAATAACGCCAACTTACAAAGATAAATTTTGTCATATAACAAAAGCAAACAACGAAATAAACAAAACATTCTAAAACATNATATATATATATATATATATATATATTTACAGTTGTAATTTAGGACAAAAGTGCAATAAATATAATTAAGAACAAAATAAATGCAGAAAAAAAGAATTAATATAAGTATCAATCCTACTTTGCTAATAGAAAGACTTCTAACTAAATAATTTGTTTTTGAAGCCGTAGGCCAATGTTTCTTTCTTATAACGTAAGGCACGGCCCTGGTTTTAAAATATGTTTCGACTTATGTACTTAGTATTTTTCTATGTTATTTATTTCAGGTTAATCGAGCATAGAAAATGCCATATAGGTAAATAATGTATTAATAAAAACTTAGTTTTGTAAATACTACTAGTATTTAGACTTACAGTAAGAAAAAAATACTATTTAGAATTTTTAAAAAATGACTTTTTCAAATGACTTTTTCAAATGACTTTTTCCGACAACAAGTCAAGTCTTATATTATTTTCTTCTGCCTTTCTCTAATAAAAACTTACATGTTGGCCCAATTATTTCAGTGGGTTTGAAGCTGAATCTTTGATTATAGACGGGTTAAAACCAAATATTCAAATAAGCATATAACATTAGTGTATTGACAAGCCCATACATCCCAACATACCATCAAGTTGTTGCCGGCCCATGCTTTGGGTGATTACCATAAACATCAAATTGTTAAATACTAGTATTTTTATTTTTATTTTTGGGTCAAGATACTAGTATACTAATAGTAATTTAACAATTTATCATTTACATAGATAAAATAAAAAATGATTTGCTTCACAAATTTTCTCAAATATTTACAGAAAATTGGGAGTCTAAACTTTTATCATTGCACAGAAACGGATAATATATACACACAATATTTTTTTTTTTTGAAGAATGTAAAATTTATTCATTAAAAAAACTTTTTTACAATGACTGTTTCATGATTCTAAAGTTCGAGTTTGATTTTTAAAAACTATTACACTTCCACTATTTGAAAAGAGAAAGATCATTTTGTGGCAAGCCACCACCTTAATCCGTCTTCAAATTTATTGCTACCCAGCTTCCTAATTGAGGAGATATGGTTGCAGACGTTATTGTCAATGAAACGAGTAAGAAAGTGTGTGGAGACGGTTGTTCGCCATGACACCCAATATATGTTTGACAAACAATATATATATATATATACATTAGATTCAAAAAAAAAAAAAAAACAATATATATATATATAATGGTCATAAATAAAGCTAAAATAACCATGCAGCAGGGTTCCACAAAGTTCTTAACTGATTGTAACCTTTTGAAAGTAATTATTTTTCTGACAAGAGACTAGAAAAGACAGTGAACAAAATAGAGGCATGCCATTTTCTGGGAGGTTCACTAAGTTACTACCTTACTACAGGTGACAAACTGACAAAGCTGAAAGTTGAAATAACAATCGTCAACATCCCAACCGAAAGCGATCCTTGAGTCTGGAGATTAACTTGTGTATATGAAAAACATATATAATAAATACTAAACTGTCATATAGTTGAGAGTTGGCAAATGGCAACTAATTCCTTTATTAATCCCAAAGTCGATAGACTTTTCTTTCTTAATAAGTCTAATATGTAGTACTGTGCTGTGTGTACAAATTTTATTTATTAAATATGGTTAGCCGCTGGTTGGTCCGACACCCCCAAAGATTTAATTTTGTATTATTATACTCATTACCAGGACCATTGTTTTATTTTAGTATACTCTACATGTGTTTCATACTAAATAAATTTCTAGATCCGCTTGTGGTAATGCATATATGTATGTATAGTCAATCCACACCAACTATACGATTATCTCTGATTTTGTTGGAGTTTAACTATATCATTACACTACGATGCTCTATAATTCTATTTCTTCGACGTAACACCAGTTTAAACCCCAAAACATAACCCCAAATTCCTTGTTGTTCTTGTTTCCCACTTACGATTTACCGGCAATGATCTTGGGCGGTTTTGGAGATATCTCCATCGGATACAACTATCTATTTTAAAGCCGTAAAACAGTTAAAACATTAATTCTAACCCCACAATAATTCAATAAAACGATACGTCTAGTTCCAATGTCTACTAACAAATCTTAAATACATAAACTCGAGGTTTATTTAGCAGGCACTAATGACTGGCTTATAAGTCTAAATCAGTCATGTGACAAAAATGACGTGAACAAAATGCTTCAGTGACAAGTTTTTATTTGCTTTTCAAATTTCCAAACTTGGAAAAGCAAAAAAAAAAACTCCTCACGTTAGCATCAGCTCTATTTGGAAATAAGATATGAAATTACATGGGTTCTGTTAAAATATACTTATCAAAATAGAAATACATGGGTTCTGTTAGATTACATACAATAAGAGATATATATATGCTTACAAATAATGAAGAGATACATCAGTTTGGTTAGACTGTTTTGGGATCGGGTTATCTATTTTGTTATTTAAATGTCGGCACAAATTTATAACCTCATTTATTTCGGTTCATTTCACTTTGGTATGATAAAATACTGACTTGACTTTTCGGTTTGGGTTAGGCTCGATTATAACAGATAACCAAAATATAAATATTTAATTAGTTAGATATATATCTATCTATACATATATATTACTTTTTGAAAATACGTCTTTCAATTAATATTTGATTTAAAAATAAAAGAATTGGTTATTTGGATTTGGTTGGACTCAATTCAAATCAGTTCGTTAAATATGGAAATTACTAATTAGTCGTTTTAGGATGAACTTTCACCTTTTGTAGGGAAAACAGTTAAACAGAATATGACTTTTATGAATTATGGGTCCGATATAACTGAGAGGCTGAGAGCTAACCAGATTATTCTTTGTACGTACCTCGCTGTGTAACCTTTTGGTTTAAACTTTTGTTACCAACCAAATTGATATCCATTGATACCAAAACGACTGACACATCTCATTTTTAGATTCCAGGATCAATCAGATGGTTAGAAAGCAAAGTGGGTAAACAGACTTTACTCCTTTATCATTTGCTCCATAAATGACGTTTGTTTGGCTAGTGGCTACAACTGGAAAAGTGGAAATAAAGAAGAACAACAATAGATTGGTAAATTTTTACAAAAAAAAAACAATAGATTGGTAAATGAATCATAACATGAAAAAACAAAATTAAATAGAAATGGGTAGCTAGAGAGAGAGAGAGAGAGAGAGAGAGAGACCGTTGAGTGATGTGAGACTTGAGTCCATACATTAACTCCTCTCAACGCTCTATTTCTCCTTTATATCAGAAGCCTTTTTTTCTTTCCTTTTGTCCCTCCAAATCTCATAGGTAAAATCATTTGCTATGGCTCCCAAAATGCCGGATTTCTCGAGCTCTGTGAAGCACAAATACGTGAAACTCGGTTACCAATACCTCGTAAACCACTTCCTTACCCTCCTTCTGGTTCCAATCATAGCATACATCACCGTCGAGCTTCTCCGAATGGGTCCCGAAGAGCTCATCAATCACTTGAACTCACTCCACTTCGATCTCCTTCATATCCTCTGTTCCTCTTTCCTAATCATATTCGTTTCAACCGTTTACTTCATGTCCAAGCCACGCACCGTCTACCTTGTAGACTACTCTTGCTACAAACCTCCCGTCACGTGCCGTGTCCCGTTCTCTACGTTCATGGAACACTCTCGTCTCAACCTCAAGGACAATCCCAAGAGCGTCGAATTCCAGATGAGGATCCTCGAACGATCAGGCCTCGGAGAAGAGACTTGTCTTCCTCCAGCTATTCATTACATCCCTCCAATTCCAACCATGGAATCCGCGAGAAGCGAAGCAGAAATGGTTATCTTCACTGCCATGGACGATCTTTTCAAGAAAACAGGCCTTAAACCGAAAGACATCGACATACTCATTGTTAACTGCTCTCTTTTCTCACCAACGCCTTCTCTCTCCGCAATGGTTATCAACAAGTACAAGCTAAGGAGTAACATCAAAAGCTTTAACCTTTCCGGGATGGGATGCAGCGCCGGTCTTATCTCTGTCGATGTAGCACGTGACTTGTTACAAGTCCACCCTAACTCCAACGCAGTCATAGTTAGCACTGAGATCATTACTCCTAATTACTACCAGGGAAACGAGAGAGCTATGTTGCTCCCAAACTGCCTCTTCCGCATGGGCTCGGCCGCCATTCTCCTCTCTAACCGCAGATCTGACGGGTGGCGAGCTAAGTATAAGCTCTGCCACCTCGTCAGGACCCACCGGGGTGCGGAAGACAAGTCGTACTACTGCGTTTACGAGCAAGAAGATAAGGACGGTCACGTTGGTATCAACTTGTCTAAAGATCTCATGGCCATCGCCGGAGAAGCCTTGAAGTCTAACATCACCACCATAGGTAACTAACAATATACTATTCAAACATGATTCGATCATATATATGAGGCTTTTTTTTCTAATTATAAATCATGACTCTAATGGCTGGATTGGTTCACACGTAGTGCCTTTAATATTCACATTCATAAAAGTAAAATATTTTCAGTTTTTAATAAAATATTTTTGTGCAAATACAAATAGAATAAATTTTGCTTAAAATATTTAGAATTGTGTGTTCATATGAAATAAATATACAACTTGTTGGACCCCTGACGCGAACACAACATTCGCTGATCCGGACCAAGAAACCCATTCGAATTTGGAGTTTAAATGTAAACGCAAACAAACAATTATGAACAGTTGTTTAACTATCTAAGAGTTATACATCGAGTACTCTATGATGATGAGATTTTTTTGGTTTTTTAACTAACATAGATATTTGATTGAATAGGTCCTCTGGTTCTACCGGCATCAGAGCAGCTTCTCTTCCTCTCATCTCTAATCGGACGTAAAATCTTTAATCCGAAGTGGAAGCCGTACATACCGGATTTTAAGATGGCCTTCGAGCATTTCTGCATCCACGCAGGAGGAAGAGCGGTGATCGACGAGCTGCAGAAGAGTCTGCAGCTGTCAGGAGAACACGTGGAAGCTTCGAGAATGACGTTGCATAGGTTTGGTAACACGTCTTCGTCTTCGTTGTGGTATGAGCTTAGCTACATCGAGGCAAAAGGGAGGGTGAAGAGAGGCGATAGGGTTTGGCAGATCGCGTTCGGCAGTGGATTCAAATGTAACTCCGCCGTTTGGAAATGTAACCGTACGATCAAGTCACCAACGGAGGGACCATGGTCGGATTGTATCGACCGATACCCTGTCTTTATCCCTGAAGTTGTCAAGCTATGAACAAGCCTAGAGAGAAAAATGAAAGAGACGATCAAATACCATAAATGTTCATATCTGCGTAATACTTACATCTCTACTTTTTCATTGCGATTTTTTTTTTTTTGTAGTTTATCGTAATGTAATTTGTGATGAATCAAATACTGAAATTTTAAAACTTATTACTTCTTTTAACTTTTTTTTTCCTTGAATCTGCTGTCCTGATCTGACGAGTTATTGTTAAGGTTGCGGTGATAAAGGATAGGATATAAAAATGAGAAGCTTCTTTGGGTTTGACCGATAAAGGGATGTGTAGTAAATATGGGTATAATAGGGGCCATGTGGTCATACAGTTGTCAGAATTGATAGCATACTTAATCCAGTTTTGACTTTATAAACGGAAATTCTGGTGAGAACCGTAAAGTGAATCGTTTTCTTTACTTTTTTAAAAGTTTTTATTTCTGTTCGGTTTCTATATCCTTTTTTTTTTTTATATAGTAGAAATACGTAACTGGGTACACGAATGTCACGGGTTAAACATGTTAAATACTAAATATATACGACACATTCAACAAAATTAAAGCAAAAAGTGGACAACTTCCAAGTCTCGACCCAATCTTTAGTCTTTCTTGGCTTGAAAGTTGAAACCAACAAATTATAATATATCAAGACGTAAACCATCCATTCAATAATCACAAAAAAAAAAAAACCATCCATTCATAATGGAGCCTCGACCAGAAAACAAATATTCAACTTCACCTCAAAAACAAATTTCAATAATCAAGTGAATTAATTAACAGCATTGAATTGAGTCATTAAGTGTTGACGGATCCAAAAACTAACTATGGTTACCGCTTAAACCATCATTTTCCTTCACAAAATTAAATACAAATTTTACAATTTATATTTTCACGGGTGCAAGTGCCTCTCCCTTGGTTTTAGATTCGGCCATGATTGAGTGACTCATATTCATTTTATCGAATTTGTTGGATGAGAAATGTCTGAAATAAAAGGATTTGCGTCCAAATCACGCCATTTTATGGTGAGTTAGGATTTTAATTTAGATAGTCTGAAAAAATGGATTTCATAAAACAAGCTCGTGCTAATATCAACCTCTAGCGTGCTAACCTACATAGACAATGGATTGCTACACCTAGACCATATTATAGTTAAAAGTAGTTCATTTTCATAGAAAAACACTACTAAGCGAATTAATAAAAGTAAATAAAAATATAGGTTTGAAATTTTAAAATTAGATGTTTCGTCAATTATATGTTTTATTACTTCTTTATATTCAGTTAATCAAATTTAATTTTACTCTCATCACTTCAATGTATATTTGGCGGATCGATCCGTCTAACATTTCGGAACAGACCGAACAGGCATTGTCATCTTTTTAAAAAAACGAATGAAACTTGTGGAAGGGGTAAAATAAATGCGTTGTCAGTCTCACCATATTTGGATTGGGATAGATAACTGCAATATAACACAGTGCGGTTCTTATAATAATTTTAATTTGTAATAACTAAAAAGCAACAATACGTTGGTAGTACGTAAAACTGTAGTCTATTCGTGTGGTTAGTTGTTGACTCTACCCAATGCTATATTTTAGTTTCTTGCTATTTACCAATACCTCTCCATCTCTCATTCTCTTGCCACATCCTTTTTTTCCTCGATGAATGTTAAATATATTATCAAAGCTTATATATACTGAAGGTAATCCTTGAAATCTAACGGATACAGAAAAATTAAAGTAATACAAAATTGTTAATGAGAGCTTTCTATCCGACATGGCTATATCTTTGGTATGACGCCTAAAAACAAATCCACTAAAATCAGAAATCAAATATACCATTCGTAAATGAGTTAAAAGATATACTGTTTCGTTATATTACATTAATTGTTTAGAGTTAACCATCTTTCAGCTAGATTCCACCTAAATATGCACTTCAACCATGTGGATCTCCAACGATACTAACAACTCGGGCGACTCTCACTAATGATGGCTTTAATGAACATGCATGAACCGTAAACCACCACCATCTCTCACTGAGGAGTAGTATAGTACACATTAATGAACATGAACCGTAAAACCGTGCATGAACAACAAATCTTAAATTTAGATTTATCCTAGATTTGTGGAGAGAATCAAATTGAAACCGCAAGCAGGCTCTCCTACCATGGATAATTGTATGACTAATAATCATCCTCTTGTAAGGACTAAAATTAACAATTACAATATCAAAAATGGGGTACATAATTTCCATAAGGAAATCGTACGGGCTTCATGGATTGAATTATGGGCCTTCTATTATAATTTATAGAACAATATCAGCCCACATATATTTGAGTTTGCACTTTGCAAATAAGCAACTCAATGATGCAGATATAGAGTCTAGTGATATTATCTCAAGATAACTGCAATGATTCTTTCTTTTTCTTTTTTAATAATTTACCATCTATATTATGTATATGACTTAATTAGATTGAAATATTCACTAAGACCATGTTGGTGCATTGATTGTACAAGGTCAAATCCGCATGGTTTGGATATTATCTATGTGTTGATAAATCATCTTTGGACTCTAGTTTCGATTCTTTTCTTTTTCTTCTTTAGTTTGGATTTTATCTTTGCGTTGATAGATATATCTTGTTTCTTAGGCTCTGCTAGAAAACTTCACATTGCTAGGGTTTATTTTTGAAGCTTTCATTCTTGATGTAGGCTCTCTGTGAAGAAGAATTTGCCTTTTGCAGTATTCCTTTTCATGGATGACTTTAATTCTTATATGAAGAATCACCCTACGAGATCTTGTGCTAATGTAAGTTCAAATGAAAGTTCTTGTTCTGTCTCAAAAATCTATTAATCTTACAACTGACAATGACAATGGAATTGGAATCTTGAAACAAGTTCTAAAAGCTACACATGACACTTGGAATTCATTGGGAATATCCGATAGACTGCCTTATTTTTGTAAGTCCTTTGTTCACAAGGCTTACATGAAGGACATTGTACCAAATGAAGATGTCTCTGTGGAATGGGAATGTGAATGGGATGCTGGAGATGATAACTCAGCATTGACTCCTCTTCTACTTTACTTGGCCCACAAGTTCCGTGACAGCGACACTTGTGCCGGACCAGTCTTACGGTGAGCAGTCTCATAACTTTTTTTTTGATTTTTTTTTTGTTTTTGATTTTTCTACTTGGTAATAGATTCACAGCTTACAAGATAACTGGAACTCGCTATCTGGGAAGGAGAAACTTCCCTATCTTCGTGTGCAGTCCAAAAGAATGTCTTTTCTCGAACAGAGCTTCCTAGATTCTTTGCATCATTTATAGAACAATATCAGCCCACATATATTTGAGTTTGCACTTTGCATCCAAATGCATTTCTTTTCACCCGGCAAATTTTGCCTCATAAGCAATTCAATGATGCAGATATAGCGTCTAGTGATATTATCTCAAGATAACTACAATGATTCTTTTTATTTTTTTTAATAATTTACCATCTATATTATGTATATGACTTAATTAGATTGAAACATTCACTGAGACCATGTTGGTGCATTGATTGTACAAGGTCAAATCCGCATGTTATCAATGTGCATAACCCAACAAAGAAAAACTCTTAGCATGCAGACTTTGATTGCATACGCAATCATTATGAAAAGGTCAATGTACAAGTCGATTGGAGATCTTATGGTAAGTCAACCGACTATTTTTCGTTATAGAGATCAAAAAGATATATTGAAATATTGATATGTCGTAAGAATATTGGGTGGAATTTCAACTACATGGTTCAAAATCACTTTCTAAACATAAATATAAACTCGAATTTGGATCACCAAACGAGTATAGACAAACCCGTGCAACTTCCATAGGGTCTTTGGATCGACACGACCCTCCATGGAAAATTCGTGAGTCTGCTGCAATTAAAGTTAGAAAGTAAACAAAGATGAGCATACAAAGCAATATGTTAAACCCGGCATTTGTTATAGTAGCATGAGGGATGGGCAAAATTCTTCAATCCGAACCGAATTATAAATTAATCCGAATGGATCGATAGAACAAATGCCGGTTTTAACATATTGGTTTGATTCGTAAATGTCGCTATCTATTATTTTTTCGTTGGTGAAATCACAGGGACATTTTTTTGTTGATATAATTGACCAAATGACGCTTTTTTTTGAAATTGGATGTGCTTTATTAAATTAACCAAAAGCATGACTGCGTTTGCTATAATGACGCATAATATTTTCATATGGGTTACCAATATTTTTCCTACATGCATGTTTAGAATTCTACTTCTTAATTGGTTGTATGTAGTTAAGAAATTAATTATATTCCAATCGGAAGAAAGAACTTGATGGATGGTGGAACCAAAGGCAATAGCCAAGTCTGATGATGCGGAACCAAATCGTTGGACTCTTTTGGCGTATGATCTCATGGGATGAGATAAATCCGAGAACAATGTTTTCTCCACCATTGCTCAATGATTTGAATTACGATGATAAATGGGCTTGAATTAGTGAGCTTCTATTAGAATTTGAAAAGTACAGTTCGTTTCCGGAGTTCTTATAACAATTATCGGCCCACATAAATTTGAGTTCGCAGGCAACGCATTATTTAGCCCGGCAAATTAAATGCCTCTTACGCAACTCGATGAGTCTGCAATCCATCCTTAAAAACTGTAATAAAAAACTTTTTTTTTCGTCAAAATTTTATTAAGATCATAAAGTAGAATACAAAGGTGGAATACATAAATGAAATATGAAGCTGGTAGGTTCCTAACCCTCTCCGGAAACGCAGCTCCAAAACCAAGAAAATTTTAGACTTTTACAAAGGAGAAAAAACCCGATCTACAAAACAGAAGGATAAAACGCTAAAGAAACGGCCTAAAATAGCTAAAAATTACTAAAACCTAATCACTCAAACTAAAACTCCAACGAAGAAAAACTCCAACAACCTTTTCCAAACAACATGTAAACGCTGGAGAATAACTAAAAAACAATGAATCTCGAGAAAAACCAAAACTAGTAGATTTCGAAGAATTAACTAAACCGAGCTCAAACCAAAAAAAAAAAACAACGAAAAAACTTAATAATCAATTTTTTTACAATTTATCATATATATATATGTAAATGGTTTAATTAGATTGAAACATAACTTACCATCTACTTGTGATATGTTCGTTACATAAGGCCAAATATATATGACGACGAATAATTTGTGGTCATTTGTAAATATGTAGAATGATTGGATAACTGATACCTCGTTTGCTATTTTTGTGGCCTATCCAAGGCCACTAGTAGTCATATTCGTTTCCTATGAAGACTTAAATTGATGTATTTTTTGTGTGTAAATAATCACATATTGGTTATGGACTGGCCAACATTTTTTCATCTATTTCACAATATATTTTTTGGTGGCTATGTCGTAGCTAAAGTATATGGACACAGAAAATTCATGGGAATGATCGTAGCTAATTTATAGTGTAAATTGTATGGGATGTTATAACCAAAGAGTCTTCCAAAAATACCACACATATGTTCAAAGGTACGTGTATGCTTTTATGTTGCAAGAGATTTTTCGTCTAATATACTAAGTTACTAACCAACTCCGAATTTTTTTTTTGTTTTGCAACAAGCAGCATTAAATGTAAATTAACTCTGTAAAGCTAGTGACTAATTTTGAATGTGGTATCTTTAACTAGTTTGTACATACCAAACATGGTTTGTTTTCTTTTGCTATATCTTTCTTTTTGGGTAGCAAAGGTTTCGAGTTTTTTTTTTTTTTTTTACTTCATAATCATAATAATTTTTTTAATATAATTTGCAAGTGTTCAAAAGAATTGTATTTTGCATACTAATATTTTATAAGTGTATGTAATTTTTTCATTTATTTTTTTGTACTTAATATAAACATCCCGAAACCATTGCTACCAAAAAAGAATGAAATAACAAAAACCACAAAAAATCTTCAATAAACAAACGCGAATAGACTGAAAAAAAAAAATAACGAGGAAGGAAAGGGACAAGATGGACACAAGAAATCCATTGGATAAAGAAGCTGACCAATTAAAACACTATTACAAGGATCATCTTCAGAACTCAACCAATAAAAATCCAGATAAGGCCTCCAGTGGGTCCCAATTGAAGACATAAACACCCAAAAAGTACATAAATTTTTATGACTTTAAAATCCACTGACAAAAGAGAACGCACTTCATGCGGGACATGTCCTCTTAACCTCAGACCCTCACTGCCCCAAATACTATACCCCAATTTTTCTACGAGTACACTAAATCTAACTTTTTGCAGAGAGCAATAATTTTGAGAAAAGGTTCAATTATTGAAGTTAAACTGAAATCGAAGCCCTCGTGCTCTCTCTTTTGTTCATGTTGGTTTTTTCGAGTTTGTAAAAAGATGAAAAGTTTGGCGAATGCTGTTGGAGCTAAGACGGCGAGGGCCTGCGACAGCTGCGTGAAAAGGCGGGCACGGTGGTACTGCGCCGCCGACGATGCTTTTCTTTGCCAATCTTGCGACAGTTTGGTCCACTCAGCGAACCCTCTCGCTCGCCGGCACGAGAGAGTTCGTTTGAAGTCGGCAAGCCCGGCGGCCTCAAAGCATAGCAACCACAACCACAACCACTCAGCTTCTTCTCCTCCGCACGAAGCTGCCACGTGGCATCACGGGTTCACTCGTAAAGCCCGGACTCCACGTGGCTCTGGTAAGAAGAGCCATCCAACGTCGATTTTCCATGACTTGGTGCCGGAGATTAGTGTGGAGGATCAGACGGATAGCTATGAGCTAGAAGAGCAGCTGATTTGTCAAGTGCCGGTTCTCGATCCAATGGTGGCTGAGCAATTATTAAACGACGTCGTCGAGCCGAAGATCGAGTTTGCTATGATGAGAAGCGGTGTTATGATCGACGATCAGGAGGACGATCAAGACAACGCCGAGAGTTGTCTAAATGGTTTTTTCCCGACCGACATGGAGCTTGAGGAGTTCGCTGCTGACGTGGAGACTCTACTCGGTCGCGGGTTAGACACCGAGTCTTATGCCATGGAGGAGCTGGGGTTATCTAATCCAGAGATGTTTAAAATCGAAAAAGACGAGATAGAAGAAACGAAAGCCATAAACATGGGAATATGCGATGACGATCGGGACGACCGGGATGGGATGGTGCCGTTTGAGCTGAGCTTTGATTACGAGTCACACAAGACATACGAAGAAGAGGTAATAAAGAATGTTGAAAAAAGTAGTGGTGAATGTATTAAGGTGGAGGAAGAAGAGCAGAAGAATGTTCTGATGCTGAGATTAAACTACGACTCAGTGATATCCACTTGGGGAGGCCAAGGTCCGCCGTGGACATCAGGAGAGCCACCGGAACTAGACATAGACATCAGCGGCTGGCCAGCTGTTTCCATGGTATGTTATATAAACTCTTTCTTTAGAAACCAAAAGTGATCGAGTTTTCTCTTATAGATATATGTTAAGTGAGTAGAATGGTCCATGTCTTCTTAGTAAGGAGGTCTCTTATAACTTCCCATTGTTTATTTAGGTGGTAAATGGAGGAGAAATTCATCAAAAGCAGTACGTTGGTGGATGTTTACCTTCAAGTGGGTTTGGGGATGGAGGAAGAGAAGCTAGGGTTTCGAGGTACAGAGAGAAGAGGAGGACGAGATTGTTTTCTAAGAAAATAAGGTACGAGGTTCGTAAACTGAATGCGGAGAAAAGACCTCGAATGAAAGGAAGATTCGTTAAGAGAGCCACGCTTGCTGTTTCTGCTACCAATTCACCAATAGGTGTCAATTACTGAATATCCATGTTATATCTCACTTTACTTTTTTCTTCAAACAAAAAAAAAAGAATTAAAGTTTTGGTGACTTTTTTTTCTTCTGTAACGACGGAAGTTTTTTTTTGTTTTTTGCACTTAATTGTGCTTCGTGGAGTTGGTATGTACATAGGAACCGAATAACCAATAATGTGACGACTTTCTTGTAAGGATAGCACTGATGTATATCTGGTTATAAGAATGTGAAAATGTATTTTGATTGTTAAAATTACTATAGGTTCACCTCTCAAACCGAAATTGAACGAACATAACTTCTCAAACCAAAAATTAACTGATTTTTCTTGACACATGTATATCAGCATGCACCGTTACTTTTATATAGAACAAAGGGGATGAAAACTAAACCGGTACCAATATAACTGCAAGCAAACTAAACCAACCAAATCAAAATCCATTAAGCACTCATATTTTTAATTATGATAGAAATGATTTTTTTTGCCAAACCTTTGTGACAACAATTGATGTAATTTTAGAATATTTATGTATACTTTTGGTTATTTTATTTGTATGGCCCAAACTTGAGTTAAAGCCAAAAAAAAAAAAAAGTGTTTAGACCGATCCGGAAACATTTGAGTCTAATTTGGTAGATTATTCTGGATAAAATACTTCTAAATTAAACAAAACCAAACTGAAAAAATCGTATGTTCATCCTTAAAGAGATCTTTAAAAATAATAATTAGTTAAAACATTTTTTTTTAAAACTTTTAGAACCGTAACATTATTTTGAAAGTGACAGAGTTACAGAATTGGGATTCAAAATAGAAATAACGTGACAACCAATTACGATAAGCACTGTGAACCAAGTTTTACGTGATTGGTCCCTACCAATTTCTATATGTAGCATTTTTCTGTATAGTCCAATTCCTTTTTTTTAATTTCTAGCGAAGATGAAACTGGCAACTAACTACCACACAAGCGTAAATTGGACCAACTATCTTTCAGCGTTTATACAAAATATCCTCATATATCATTATCAACAAGCCATTATTGATTTAAACCTGTGGTACATAAGAAATGTTACTTTTGGTGGCGCTTACAATTTTGGTAAGATGGATAATTTCAAAAAATATTTGTTTGGAAGTGCTATAATATGATTATCTAAAACTACTACGTAGAACGGGTTAATAAAGTATGGGTAAGACATTACAGAAACTTTTAAAGTTATGAGAAATCTTTTTGTTTTTGTTGTTATAAATGAGAAAAAGGGCCAATTTATAAAAAGACATTACACAACTAAAAGATTGTAGAAGTCACATCGTAGGATGTTGTTGTGTAGCTGAGAGTTGGGTCCGCGAGAAGGAGCCTAGAGAGGCATTGCATGGCATTGTAACTTATATCACATTCAACCTTCGATTTGCCGCTTCTCCTATTACAGTTACTGGATAGTAGATAAAAGGTACGTACTTAGACAAAGTATTAATATTTTGTATATTTTATGGGGGTGCAACGTGCAAGGCCGATAAATTTTAGACTTTGTGGTTCAAATATGAGACTGAAAGTTTGGGTGATATTGAGTCTGATATTGAAAGTTTGGTGGTTCGAAACTGTTTCGTTTATATATTATCGATGTCATTTGTTTAAGACAAAACTTTGAGAATTTCAAATAGCTTTGGCCAAAATAGAAAAGTTGTGGGCGATAGGAAGTGATTGAAATATCCATTTAACATGCTCTAATCTCCAATCCCAAGAGACGATGAACTCAAGAACTTCTTGGATATTAATTTTTTTAGAGAATTCCTTTTCGATAAATTCAACAAACAAAAAAGATGTGAATCCCGTCTTATTTGGACCAAATCAATGGAGAGATTTGCAAACATTGAAAGGCCAATTGGATTAGTGTTTCAAAAAAAAAAAAAAAGGGCAATTGGACCCACCAAATTTAAATTGAAATCTTGGAATTTTGTAATAATTGAATTCATATTAAGAGAAGGGTGGCTCATGGCTGGCTTTTTGTGCTGAAACCTGAAATGACATGTTTGTGGTCCTCTCGTCTCTTCTATTTTCAATACAACCTCAAATAAAAATGAGCAAATTCCAAAACGTGAGGGACCGTCTTTTTGATTAAACCCCGTTTGGCATCTCCCCTTTTTCCTATGATATTTTCATGGGGAGCAGCTTCGATAATATCTCTACTATTAGAATATCAATTTCGAGATCTCTTAATTTCATTATGTCAATTACTTTGTAATTCCTAAATATCTTCTCGTTATCTCTAGATTAAGAAAAGTAGATTGTAAGTGTTTTAGTAATATATGGTTGCACAAACCTATGATCAATAACACATAAAATTCTCTTTTATTATTTTTTGGTCTGTTGATTTCATCATCTACTTCTTTTTGTTTTCTTAATCATAACATTTTTCTACACGCGCAAATTGAGATCAGGTTGAAACAATCTATACGAACTCAAGCAGATAACACAAAACTTTACCCCCCATTCATCCCAAAAAATAAAATAAAATATATGGACCCCTAGGTGGATAAGTGGATAAATTTGGGTTTCGGCTTTTGATTCATAAATAAACCAAATGAATATAGAAGAGAAAATTCTATAAAAATACCTTAATTTTATTCCGATAAGCTTTTTAATACCCGAACTATTTTTGTACCCAGTAAAAGACCCAAACTATTTGTCCATTTTAAATCTCCAACTGTGAACCGTGTGCTCATTTTACAACTCCTATAACGGAGATATACGAACATATACAAGATTTAAAACAGTGTTTATATTTAATAATAAAATATTAATAAATAAATTAAAAATTACTTTAAATTTTCAAAAAAATCAAAAAATCCCCCAAAAAATCGAAAAAAAATCCGAAACTAATCCGAAAAAATCTTAAGTTAAGAAACACTAATTTAAAATTTAAATAAAATATAGATTATATTTTAACTTTTGAATTTTTGAATTAAAAATTTCTAAAAAATCAAAAATACAAAAATCCAATCAAATTCTCAAAAATTTCTAAAAACTCAAAAAAATAAAAAAAATCCATGAATAACACAGCACGGTTAAAAGAAAAACAAAATACGTGAACACAAATTTCTTAAGTGTTTTACCTACGCTATAAAGAAATGTTTTAACCATAAAAAACTTTCAGAATAAAATATACAAAAGCAATTTTCTTAAAAAATTTACAGCACGGTTCAAACACTTAAGAAATTTGTGTTCACGTATTAAGAAGTGTTTTACCTACGCTATTAAGAAGTGTTTTAACACAAATTTCTTAAGTGTTTGAATCGTGTTGTACTTAAGAAAATTTCTTTTGTATATTTTATTCCGAAAATTCTTTATGGTTAAAACACTTATTTATAGTGTAGGTAAAACACTTAAGAAATTTGTGTTATTCAAGGATTTTTTTAGTTTTTAGAAATTTTTGAGAATTTGATTGGATTTTTGTATTTTTGATTTTTTAGAAATTTTTAATTTAAAAATTCAAAAGTTAAAATATAATCTATATTTTATTTAAAATTTAAAATTAATGTTTCTTAACTTAAGATTTTTTCGGATTTTTTTCCAGATTTGTTTCGGATTTTTTTCGATTTTTTGGAATTTTTTGATTTTTTAAAAAATTTAATGTAATTTTTAATTTATTTATTAGTATTTTATTATTAAATATAAACAATGTTTCAAACTGTGTATAGATCCGTATATCTCCGTTATAGAGGGGTTAACATGAGCACATGGTTCACAGTTAGAGATTTAAAATGGGCAAAAAAAATAGTTTGAATATTTTACTGGGTATAAAAATAGTTTAAATATTCAAAAGTTTATCGGAATAAAATTGGGGTACTTTTATGGAATTTTGCAGAATACTTCGAAAACAAGTAATTGAAGTAGATTTGGGTTTCAGCTTTTGATTCATAAATAAACCAAAGCCCATTTGGTTAGTTAACGGACTCACTTCGGCCCTCTTCGTCTTGTGTGTTTAAGTGGTATTATAGCCAATTTATCAATAACGCCTTTTTTTTTGTTTCCTTAAAAGTTGAACTATATTAAAAAGATGATGAGGCTTTACAAAAATAATGGAGATTCTAGTTGTTTTCCTTTGTGACAGGTATAAAATTTAGAAAGACAGATCCCATAGTTTTAGATGAATCATTTAAGAAGACAGACCATAAATGAGAAGAGATTCTTGACTTACAACGGCTGCATGAAGTTGAGCTTGGCACGGATGGAAGTGATGATTTCACAGCATAATGCATAGGCAAGACATGATTCTAAGCGATTGAATATTATTATTGTAGTTGACTTAAAAATCATAATGTACTGCAAAGGGTCTTACTCAACTAAAAAGAGGATTAATGGGTTGACAGTGTAGTTTGCTCATTCGAGTAAGACCTCTTTGCAATACATTTTGATTTCAATTCAACTAAGATAAAGATGTAGTTGCGTTATGTCCTAATCTGATACAGAGTTATTTGCAAAATGAACATATTTAAGAAAAAGAGATACTGTATAAGATACATGATGTGACCAGGTCCGGTTTTACCTATGTACAAAAGGTGCAAATGCATAGGGACCATTTCTCTCTTTTGCAAAAAAATTGTCTTAATTTGGTGTCCAAATTTTTGCTAAAATAGAATTGAGAGTGTTTAGTAGAAACTGCCTATAAAACTAAGTCTTTTGTAGAAATTGCACAAGGCTTAATATAATGAACCGGGTCTCATGTAACCGACGTTACACCTCAGTTGGCGAGTCTATCTCTGGATGAAATATTTGAACTGGACTGTAAAAGCCCAAGGAACACAAAGTGTTGGAGGATAGAGCTATCAACAAGTTAAAGTGAAAGAGAATGCGGAGACAATGTTTGTATCAGAAGTTACCCACACAAACTTGCCAGATCTTCATGCGAGTTGGGAATATATGTTTGGTTGAAGGTAGGCGTGAAGCAGAGCCAAACTAGGAAATCCATTGCAAAGCATTCTCCACATATTATTCAAAATAGCCTTTGAAATGAAAGCGTTAGTGTGGAGCCCCATAATTCTTGGTTCATTATCGTCAAATAGCGCTTTCAGCTATTCTCAAAGGGATTTAAAAATTTATGTAAAATATGCACCGGTTTGTTTTGATCGATGCTGCTTAATTCTAGGTTCTATTTTTAAGTTTTATTTCCTCTGTTTTGCAATAAGTATCATTAAGACATTTTTTCTTCTTATTTCATAATAAATATTATTTTAGATTTTCAATGCAAATTTTGGCTCAAAATACATAATTTAACATCAACTTTTATTAATGTTTTTAAGAATCAACTTGTATTTTAAGTGTATGAATGAATTTTTAATATGTTTATTAATTTATGTGAAACTAGTCAAAACGATATTTATTATCTAATAGAGTGAGTAATAGTTTGTGTAGTTGTTAGCCGAGTTTGTTAGTAGAAGACGTCAAAAGTTCATGTAGTTTCGGATCAATGATGAAAATTAGTGTAATTTATGATCGTTGTTTTTCTTTTATTTATTTTTTGAATTTAAAGTATTTTAACAGAAACCATTTAATTTTGACGGCGCAAACTTTTAAGGTCAAATTTTAATATTTTGTAAGCAGTTTTGCCAAAAACAAATAATTTAAAATGTAATTCGTGAAAAAAATAAAAATATTAACGTTATTTCTTGTCTATGAAAACCAATTATTTGTACGGTTACTTTGACAATGGGCCCATTCACAAAAGTCACTATCCCTCCCACACGCCTCGACCTAAAATATTGCTACAGACTAAAGTACCACACGTATGCTATGGTTCTTCTTTTTTTTTTTTTTTTTTTTGCCGCATGTCTGGTTCTATGCTTATCATGTTGTATATGTTTTTTATTACTGTCCTATAGTTTACTGATGCGATGTTCAACACTAGTTGACCTTTTTGGTTACTGTCTCATCGAAGACTTTCATTTTCCCTCATCACTCTTTAACTTTTTTTTAAGGGACTTCGAGAGACGAAAACTTTTCGTGAAATTACGTCAGTTCAAGTGGGTCCTTCGTGGTGACCAAAAAGAAAGGTGGGTCCTTCGTCACGACAACTCTTAATATTATTAGCTGCCCACCCTTTTTTCTTCAAATAAATGCTTCTTCTTCTCTAGCTTTTTTTTTTTTTTTTTTATCTTGTAGAGGTTTTGGCAATGTTATAAATTGCGCTAGGTGGATTGTCGGATTGGATCTAGCGTCTAGCCCAAAATAATCGGAAATTATTTTATTTAATTTATATTAAAAATTAATATATGATATTAAAATATGTATTATTATGTGGAAAAATTTGTATTAACAAGACTAATATATTATATTTAATAGCTATTGAATAAAAACCCAATATGATACGATCTCCCAAAGGAACGCACACTCTTGTCGGTAAGGAAGCGGAAGTGACTTGGGTAATCCTTGAACGAGCAAGACGGGGGAAGTGAATGGCTGCGTCGAGGGCTATGAACGGCACTCGGTAAACCAGAACCGAAGGCTAACCACCTAAGGAATGTTGTGACTCTTCGGCTGACCACCTCGGAATCGATTTGAACAGAAGGCTAACCACCTAATGCTCGGATTTGATCAAGGAGCTAATTACTCAAGGATCGTTTGATTTTCTTGGCTAACCACCAAAAGAATCGAAAATTTCACAAAGGAACAAATGAGAGAAATCTCTAAAAGGTTTATAAAATTGGATGATTAGAAATGAAGAACTACAAAGAGTATTTATAGGAAAAGAAGGTGAAGGGGTGAAGAAGAAAGGCACAAAATACAATGCCTTGGAAAATACAAAGTCACATAAATGTGAAGACTAAGACCAAAGACTTTGACTAAGAATTAAAACAAGGGTTGAATGTCTCTTGGCCTTCCACGTGAGAATGCTCCTTCCTTAGTATAATTTCCATGCGAAATATACTTGATATTCTTCATGAAATTGGATTGTAAATGATAAGCATAAGTGTTGCCTCATTAAACCCCAACTCGGAAAACCCATTGGGACAAAACCGAGAAGTGGAAAAAGAGTACAACAACTTACGCTTAACGGCCAATCCTTAAGAAGATATCGTAGTTGATATTGAGGTAAGGACGTTGGGCATAAGTTGATCGTCTTCCTCGAACCGAACTCCGTTGAGTAGTCTTTGAATAGCTCCGGCTGACTTCCTTGACTTGGACCGTGTGATAGGTCCTTCGGGAACGACCAATGCTGCTTCCGCAACCTCCTCCAAAGCACGCGTGTCCATGATCGTATCACAATATAGCTATTGAATATATGGTGAATTGCATGAATATTATTTTTGTAAATGCTAATTAGGTTACTACCATTGGAAGACAGTCAATTAAGTTTCTAACAATAGTCAACTGTCCAAAATAAGGGAAATAGTCGAAAATGCTCTTACTCCCTTATTCTGGACATTGCTTTATTCTGACTTGAAAGCGACATATCGTATGTTTAAGGTGCAGATGCTAGTATCTCTTTTCCTTCTCTTTCTCTTCTTTCCATTGTTGTTGAAGAAACTAAAGTTTCTTTTTCTCCTTTCTCTTCCTCTTTTACTTCTCTTTCTCTTCTCTTTCCATTGTTGTTGAAGAAACTAATGCTTCTCTTCTCGTTTATTTTTGCTAACGTTTCTCTTTCTCTTTCCATTGTAGTCACCTATTTATTTGACTGACTATATTGAAAGTATTCATCTATAAATTGGGGGGGGGGGGGTTAATAGTGAAAGTAGTTGAGTATATTGGCTTCTCACATGTTTTGTATAATTAACTACTAAGTGCGGATAGACAACTCTTGATATTTGAATATGTATCTTGTTTCTGTAGTATTGGCTTTTGTCCACGTGAAAATAGTCGTCTATTTGTGTGAGTATTTAGTTTTGACTACTCTTACTTGTAGTTGAATCGTTTATTTTTGCTAAATAGTTGGTTATTTAATTATTTATGTATGAGTTCTTATCTTTAGTTTGTTGCGTTGGGGGTATAACCGTATGGAATAGTCACATATTTATTTAACTGACTATATTGAAAGTATTCATCTATAAATTTGGGGGAGGGGGTTAATAGTGAAAGTAGTTGAGTATATTGGCTTCTCACATGTTTTGTATAATTAAATACTAAGTGTGGATAGACAACTCTTGATATTTGAATATGTATCTTGTTTTTGTAGTATTGGGTTTTGTCCACGTGAAAATAGTCGTCTATTTGTGTGAGTAATTAGTTTTAACTACTCTTACTTGTAGTTGAATCGTTTATTTTTGCTAAATAGTTGGTTATTTAATTATTTATGTATGAGTCCTTATCTTTAGTTTGCTGCGTTGGGGGTATAACCGTATGAAGTAGTCACCTATTTATTTGACTGACTATATTGAAAGTATTCATCTATATAAAAAAAGGGGGGGGGGGTTAATAGTGAAAGTAGTTGAGTATATTGACTTCTCACATGTTTTGTATAATTAACTACTAAGTGTGGATAGACAACTCTTGATATTTGAATGTATCTTGTTTCTATAGTATTAGGTTTTGTCCACGTGAAAATAGTCGTCTATTTGTGTGAGTAATTAGTTTTGACTACTCTTACTTGTAGTTGAATCGTTTATTTTTGCTAAATAGTTGGTTATTTAATTATTTATGTATGAGTCCTTATCTTTAGTTTGCTGCGTTGGGGGTATAACTGTATGGAGAGTCACCTATTTATTTGACTGACTATATTGAAAGTATTCATCTATAAATTTTGGGGGTTAATAGTGAAAGCAGTTGAGTATATTGACTTCTCACATGTTTTGTATAATTAACTACTAAGTGCGGATAGACAACTCTTGATATTTGAATATGTATCTTGTTTATGTAGTATTGGGTTTTGTCCATGTGAAAATAGTTGTCTATTTGTGTTCGCCAACCTCATGACAACAATGATGGTTCCTTCAATGTTTCGTTTAGCAGCTTACACGCACATCCTAAGCGACAAACGTCCTTTGCAGATTCTCTTCCCATCCTTACGAGCACATCAACGAGTACATCACGTATTTGGTGAAACACATTATTTGGCTGGGGGTGGCATACCGTCGATCATTATCCATGTTGCTACAGAATTAGATAGTCAGGGATATAGTCAATTAGAATAACGTGACTACACAACGAATGTATTTGACTACTGTATTTATATTTGACTAGTTTGGAACTATGATATAATATAGTCAATTATATACAAAGGATAAAAACTACATAAATAAACAACTATTCTTAATACACCGAGATTCAAACTATGATAATAAAATAATCCATTACGCAAAGCCAACTATCGTAGTCAACTATATGCATAAATTTGTAGCAAACAAATGTAAACATCGTAGACAGACAACTTGTGTTGGAAAATATTCAACTATTCTAAACAACACCAGATTGAACCTATGAGACTAGGGTACTCCATTACTCAAATACAACTATAGATAAAATAGAATAGTCAACTAATTTGGGTAGAAGATGGAGTCTGAGATACATATATATTGTACATGCATCCAAATCGGAGCTACATCGAACGATTGAACTTGAGATTCAATGAATCTCAATCTCAGAAAAAAATTCATCTAAAAAAAAATCTCAATCTCAGATTCATCGAACGATTGAACTTGTGTTGGAAAAAAAATCATCAAAATCATGGAAAAAAAATCTCAAAAAACCTGTTAGATGGAGGAGATACGGTGAGGAAAACATCGTGAAGAACACGCCGGTGGAAAGACGCCGGTGAGGAAGATGCCGGTGAAGAAGACCCAAGTGAGAAAGATGGCGGTGGGAAGAGGCCGACGAGGAAGAAGACGGTGAAGAATATGCCGATGAGGAAGTCGGCGATGAGGAAGCGTTTGAGAGGTGAGGAAGCGTTTAATTTTTTTTGTCGTAGTGGAAGGGTTGATGTATATGAAAATGAAAAAAAAGTAAGATCAGTATATGAAAGAGAAAAAGATAGTTGTCGTCAGAGAAGAAAAAGTAGATGGTAGTGTTGTGCTTTGTGAATATAGTGTAAAGTAAATGGGGGGTGCTGAGTCTTTTCCAATGGGTTATTTTGGAATATTATATTGCATTTTTATTTTGTTAATTTTGACACCAAAACATGTCACCCCACCTAGTTACCCTTGAATATATTGTAATACATCAACTTAAAATTTAAAGTTTTTTGTAATTTAAAAAAAAAAAATTCAAAAAAAAAAATTCAAATTTTTTCTTTTTTTAAAAAAAATCGAAAAAAATTGGCCAAAAATCGGATTAATTCGGTCAACGCCTAGCTCCGCTGCCTAGACACTAATCTCCAAAATGTCCGACCGCCTAGCGCCTAATGACCTCTTTTTAGAACATGGGGTTTTGGTGTTGGTAATTCAATTATTTATTCTCCTATTCTCTCATTTGAATTTTAGTGATTTATTGCTTTAAGACTTATGTAGTATATATTTTCTACTTTTCTAGTGGTAAACACAATTAAACCAATGTTTCTCAAAAAAAATAAAAAAATCTCTGAGTCATATATAAGGACTTATTATTATCATACATAACAAGTAATGCTTATTTTTTTGGTTTCCCACAAATTACATGTTTTATTTTCCTTATTTATCATTCATAGAACCATCGAGAAAAGGAAATTATGAAAAAGGAGTCCCAGATAATTTTTACCTATATCTGATAAACGAGAAAACAGCAGATGATCAAAGAAGGAAAATCTTGGGACAATAAATAATTCCTCATATGTGAAACAATGTCAATGGAGAAACTGTTCACTAGAAAATATTTATTGTCCCAAGATTTTCCTTCTTTGATCCTCTGCTGCTTTCTCTACTCTAATTTGGATTATAATTTTTTTAAAGAAACTGTTCACTAGAAAATCAAGAGTAGTTGTTATGAACAGAAACAATATAAATAAATATAAGTATTGATAAATTCTCAAACAATGTTATGTACGTGTATGTTAAAAAAACTTAAGATTTTGATGATATTGTGGGAGTTAATTATGACTTAATGTTTCTATGCTAGAAAAACTTGAATATGAATGAACCAGATAATCGAATTAAAATGCGAAGGAGTATAGAAAAAAGAATATGATATGAATGAATAACTGATATAATATCACAATTAATTCAAAAAAAAATAATACTTTTCATAGAAAATGGGCTAAAATTTGTTGAATGCGGACCTTTACAAACCACACAAGAGAAGACCCTGATGACAAGGACAAAACATATAAACAAGAGACAAAAACATATTTTATTTTCAGACAGGTTTAGACAAATAAATAACTGATTACTGAAATAATTAACGTTACGGAGTTTATCTTCATTTACCGAATGCGTGGATTGATCATATATGGATGTGCAGTACTAAGAAAATGTAAAGATGTTTTATTAGTATAGGGGAACTTAGCAAATACCCTTTAATTCCAATTTGAAATAACCAAAATGTCCTCATTTAAGAATTACATACAAGCAAAGTGAGGTAAGAAAAACCAAGGCTATTTGGGCAAATAAGAGTTCAAAAGAAGATGGAAGAAAATAAAAAGAATTGACGTAATGAACTAACTAGTTGTGGAGAGGATCTGGGGCACTAGGGATCTTTCTATTGGAATCTTCAAAGCGAGTGTTGTTGTTTTTGTTAAGACCTTTGGAAGATCTTCCCTTGAAGTACCTTTGGAAGAGTCGTTGAACATCGTCGTCGTCCTTCTTGTTCTTGGAGGCGAGGATATTTCCGTCTTTTCCGAGCTGGTTGTCTTCCGACAGTTCCCGGACTTGTCCTTCCCGGAAAAGCCAGATCTGGAACAGAGAGATGAGTAATAGAGCGACGCAGAAAGTCAAAAAAATGTCTCGACAACCCATACAGAAAAGAAAATGAAGATCAAGAACAAGAAAGAGAATGTTTCGATGAGGAAACAAGATACGTGAGAGATTTTTTTTTTGATATGACAAGAAGGTCAGAGATTGTTATATTCCGAAAACTCCATCTCTCTCTCTCTCTCTCTCTCTCTCTCTGTGATTTAATGAGGTGGAGCTGGAGCAACCGGAGGGAAGATGACGGGCGTGCTGTGTCATTGACTCATTTGTAATTTAAGTGAGTCTCTGTCTCTGTCTCTGTCGTTATCCATGTCTCTGTTTTGTTCTTTTCTTTGTTCATATATATATAAATGAAATAGCTGTTATGTATAAATATTCAACGAAATATCTATATATACGGCGTCTGTAATTACAAGACGGGCAGTTTTTATATATATATATATAGGCATTTTTTTGTTTGTTGACAGTACGTATATAACATTTTCTCAATTATGTTTAAAGATTTACTGATTTGGGTTTCTTGTCACATGCATGTTCCTTCGATATTCTCAGTTTATTCCTCGGTTGGTTAAGAATATGGTCCAAAATTAATATATGATTCGTTGATAAATTAATGGAGTGGTCCAACAACAAATGTATGCAAAGAAAAGATCATAATCATGAGTTGCATTCCCAAGATAGGTTCAGTTTCTGTAGCGTTGGGAATTAAATGGATGCAATTTATTTGGCAGACAATTGATATTTCTAGCTACCCGACGGAGATGTAAAGAAGAAAAATGTACAACAATAGAGGAACAGAACAAACAAGAAGAAGAAGCTAAAACCTACGTTTCAGTGTGTCGGTGGTCAAAATTGAAGACAGGAGATATATATATGGAGGCGAAGTAGCTAGGAACGTTGATTATAATCACGCAAAACATACTCTACAATGTAAACTAATTATCTACAGAATTAAAAAAAAAAACTATGTCTTATAATATGATAGTGTTATAGAGGATTTGAAATATAAATTAGTATATGATAGGGTTAAACTTGGTTAAAGGTGTAGTCAGGGGATTCTTTGCTATTTTATCATTTTTTTTAATTTTTTTTAATTTTTTTTAATTTTTTTTAATTTTTTTAACATTTTTTAAAAACTGTTTAAGAATGTAGCATTTTATGTATTGTATACTACTTAACTTTTCAGTTAAACCCCGTACGCGAAAGCAAGCGTATACAATATACACGTATATCAACAAAAGGTAAAATCGTTATTTTGTAAGAAAAAATGTTAGATACTTAATAACTGTTTGGAAAGTGATAAAAAAAATTTAATTTTTTTTTGAAAAGATGAGTAACCATGCAAATATAAGTATATATATATTTCTTGACAAACAAGATATGTTTGGTCAAGGAGTCAATGTGTCACATGGGTATGTCTGATAAGAATTATAAAATAAAAATGTAAAAACGTAATATCAAATTCAGTTTCTCTAGTACTATTTGGGCAAGTAACAATAATTCGATTCAGTAATCAGACCCGTCTTCGCAATTTCATGAGAGCTCACACAACTAAAATGTTTTGTTTTGCAATGTAATGAAATGCTAGATTGAATGGAAATTATGTTAGAGATTTGTTTTCCGTTTTGGAAATGTTTCAAAATCAGTAACAATATTTCCGTTTTAAAAAAACATAATTGCACAGGATATCATTTATTTCAATTTTCATTAGTACGTTAGCACTTTTTTAAAATGTTAAAAATAGTTATCACTTTTTTGTGTGAAAAGATAATTTTATCTCTCTTATTGCTACATCGTATACCGTATATTATCATATACGCCGTACTATACGTGGATAAAATTGGATTGAACCATGAAATAAATATTATATTTTACTAAAATTTTTAAAAGTGTCAAAATACTAATAAAACTCAATTAAGTAACTACACGCAAAACTCCCAAAAAAACCTTAATTCATGTGAGCCCTCTCCCACAGCTCGCCACAGCTGCGCTTCCTCTACTCTTGATTCCGATAACGTCTACATCTTACCTGATAAATTCTTTCCGGCGATCAATTTAGTGCAGCTTCTTCAATTTGTTCGTCTTCATTTTCGTGACATGTTACAGTTTTTCAGATTTAAATCGGCGATTGTCACTGTCTATTCTGCAACTTTCCTTTAGGTTTTCACTGTTACCGTCTATTCTACAACTTCCGCCTTGCTTTCTGTCTCTGTGCCTGGGTAATTTTCGAGCATCTACAACATGTTTGAGAAATCCATCCCTAATTGCACTGGTTAGGAAATCAAATTGAGATTAAGTTATTATGAGAATTTCTTTATTTTCTAGGTCATAGTTAATGATAATTCGATTATCAATGAGATTTCTCTTGATGACTATGATGGTTGAAATTAATTTTGAGATTTTTGTTTGTTTGTTGCAGAAACAGTGTTTGAGAATGTATGAGGAAAGTTAATGTTTTGATCCTAATCCGGCGGTGGAAAACATAAATCAAAATTAGGGGTGGTTTATGGGAGTCAGCCGTGGCGGCATTTTGATAAGCTTGTTGTTCCATTGACTTTTATGAAGAAGAAGAAACGATCAGACAGGAAGACAAGGAAGAATGAAGAGAAGACAGCTCGTAAAAGTGGCTAAGTATGGGGAAGATTGTGAGTGAAAGAGAGTATCTTACTTATGCAAATAATTAAAACTCTGTCGTTTAAGCATTGCTCTCTGTATTTAAAGGACATAATGTTTAGGGTTTCCTGATCTTATGACATAAAACATTTAATATCAAACGAGGGCAACCGCTTCTCTTATCTCTTCTCCTCACTCGATAAGTCACTGGCTTATCTCATTCATTGATTGGTCACATGTCATATCACTGGTATCAGAGCGGAGGATGTCGAAGAACCCAGAAGTTTCGGGAGTTGCAGATCCGACCGAAGTGGAAAGTCCAGCTCGTGAAGTAGATCGGGATGAGCGACTGGACAAGATAGAAAAGGAACAAGCTTGGGTGCGGGAAGTGCTCGGTCACTTGCTCAGATCTCAGATGGGTACTGTCACGCAGGCGGGTTTCACCACACCGCTCGCAACCCCGTTTTGCGAGAGCCTCACTACAGCTCAAGGTAGTCTATTTACACCTGCAGGAGAGAAGAATAGTGGAGAAGGAGCTATTCCAGCTACGCCTTTAGCTATCCCTCAACAACAAGCGACAAAACAGTCAGTCACCATTAAAGGAGAAACGAAACAAGAATCTCCAAGAAGAGTGTTTTGAATACCGCTGTATGAAGGTCAGAATGCTGAAGAATGGCTTTACAGGGTAGAGAGTAGCTTTGCTACGAACAAGACGATTGAAGAAGAGAAACTGGAACAAGCCACCGTTTGTTTAACAGGAAGTGCAGTTACTTGGCTGAGGTACATCAAAGATCGAGAGGTTATTAAGGACTGGATGGATTTTAAGGAAAAGTTCAGGGATAGATTTGGACCTGGGAAAGGTGGGTCTATCGTTGATCAGTTGATGGAAATCACGCAGAAAGGATCCGTGGATGAATACATAGAAAGGTTCGAGGAATTGCTGGTTGAAGTTCCTCATGTTACAAACGATGTTGCTGAGTCCATGTTTCTGAGGGGTCTGAAGAAGGGTCTGCGAGACCAGGTGCTGAGGTGTCAGCCATCGGGCATCAATGCCATAGTAGCTGCGGCGAGGTTGATTGAAAGGCAAGAAGGCGACAGTCACAATTACTCTTACAGGCCGGTTTAAAGAACTTATTCCACACCTGCCTCACAGCTAGCAAATCGGAACCAAAATTACCAGCATGTGAAGAACCCCGATTTCACACCAACTAAGAAGCCTTTTGAGTCAGGAAGGGACTTCAAAAGGATTGGTAACGGGCCTGAGGTCAAGAGGTCCAATCCCTGCAGACATTGTGGTGATCAGTTTTTTCCAGGGCATCGGTGCAAACCGCAACAGAGGCTCAAATGTATGGAGTTGGATGAGGAAGCAGATCAGGATGAGGGTTATGAGATGGGGGACGTGACTGAGGAGCCAGAAGTTGCTACTGAGCCTGAAGAGGTACAACAGTTGATCAAGCTCTCGCTTCAAGCACTTGTTGGGCTTACCGCAGAAAAGTCCATGAGAATGAAAGGGAAAATAGCTGGGAAGGAGCTCATTGTGCTCATCGACTCAGGCGCTACAAGTAATTTTATTGATGAGAAAGTAGCAAGAGCTATTAACCTACCAGTCACTGACACTAGAGGATTTGGAGTATCTGTGGGTAATGGCCAAGTGATTGCGGGGAAAGGGAAATGCGCATGAGTGGTGTTGGAAATTCAGGGGATAGAAATTGTGGAGGAATTTTTTCTGTTTGACTTGGGCACTACAGACGTGGTACTGGGTTACTCTTGGTTGGCATCGTTAGGAGATACCCGCATCAACTGGAAATTGTACAAGCTCAGCTTCAAGATCAACCATCAATGGGTTACGCTTGTGGGTGATCCCACTCTTCTGAGATCACAGGTCCCTCTGAATTCGATGGAAAAGCTGATAAATGGAGGAGGAATGGCTTGTTTGCTGGAACTTACTGCCTTATTTGAAGGGAACTCGTTGACAAAGAAAGAACCGGTACACACCGAACTCCAAAAGTTGCTGGAAACATACGATGAAGTATTTCAGATGCCATCTTCGCTACCACCTGAAAGAAATAGAGAGCATGCAATCACCCTGCAACCAGGTACTGCTCCAGTCAATCTCAGAGCCTATAAATACTCATTTGCCCAGAAAAATGAGATTGAAAGGTTGGTAAAGAAAATGCTTCAAGTGCAAGTGATACAGCCTAGTATTGGCCCTTACTCCAGCCCGGTTCTTTTAGTCAAAAAGAAGGATGGAGACTGGAGATTTTGCGTTGATTACAGAGCATTGAACAAAGGAACCGTGCCTGATAGATATCCCATCCCAGTTATAGAAGAGTTGCTAGATGAGCTGAGAGGGCTGCGATTTTTTCAAAAATAGACTTAAAGTCTGGCTACCACCAGATCAGAATGAAGAAGAGTGATGTGGAGAAGACTGCTTTTCGCACTCATGAAGGGCACTATGAGTTTCTGGTCATGCCGTTCGGATTGACAAACGCATCGGCGACATTCCAATCGGTTATGAATGATCTCTTTAGACCATACTTAAGGAGGTTTGTTTTGGTCTTTTCGATGACATACTTGTGTACAACCCTTCACTCAAGACCCATAAACAGCACATGAAGGCAGTGTTACATATTCTGGTTGAGCACCGCTTTTACGCTAACAAAAAGAAGTGCGACTTTGGTCAATCACAAGTAGCTTACCTTGGGCATGTCATATCTGGTGAGGGTGTTTCAGCAGATCTAGCAAAGATTGAGGTGATGAGAAATTGGCCAAGACCTGAGAACGTGACTGAGCTCAGGGGATTCCTAGGCTTAACGGGTTATTACAGGAGGTTTGTTCAGAATTATGGGCTTAAAGCTAGACCTCTGACGGAGTTGTTAACGAAAGACGGGTTCAAGTGGAGTGATGAAGCAACTAAAGCATTCAATGATCTGAAGGAAGCTATGATGGTGTTGCATGTGCTGGTCTGATTTCGGGAAACCTTTTGTTATTGAAACCGATGCTTCAGGTAATGAAATAGGTGCTGTGTTGTCGCATGGGAATAGGCATATAGCTTACATTAGCCAAGGATTTACCTCTAAAGGGAAACAGAAATCTTTCTACGAAAGGGAGTTACTCGCCATTGTGTTTGCTGTGAACAAATGGAGACATTACTTAACAGGTAACAGCTGTGTGATTAGGACAGATCAAAAGAGTCTCAAATATTTGATTGATCAGAAATCAGTAACTTCTGAGCAGCAGAAGTGGGCTTCCAAACTTCTCAGCTTGGACTAGAAAATCGAGTACAAGCCAGGAGCAGAAAATAGAGTTGCTGACGCCTTGTCCAGAAGACCTATGGAAGAGCAATTCCTTCATATCAGTATCACGGCCCCATTATCCTTCGACAATACCAAACTGGTTTATGAGGTAAGTAAGGACCCAAAATTACAGAAACTTATTTCGACACTGACCACATGTGTAAGTGATTCAGGGTATAAGGTGGAAAAGGGTCTGTTGTTTAAAGACAACCGTCTAGTCTTGCCCAGGGGGTCAACCTTCACTCAAAAGGTGTTGGAACAGTTTCACTCCAGCAACATGGGAGGACATGAAGGGGTTCTTAAGACTTACAAAAGGCTGTCCAGAGAAGTTTATTTGGAAGGGTATGAAGAAGGACGTTGAGACATTCATAGCTAATTGCCAAGTTTGTCAACACAATAAGTACTCCACCCTCTCACCTGCTGGGTTGCTCTCTCCACTACCGATTCCAACCCAGATATGGTTAGAAATAAGCCTTGATTTTATTGAGGGTTTACCGGTATCTCATGGGTTCGATGTGATACTAGTAGTAGTTGACATGCTTAGTAAGTATGCTCATTTTCTGCCTTTGAAACATCCATACTCTGCAAGAATTGTGGCTGAGTTGTTCATAAGAGAAGTGGTAAGACTGCATGGGTTTCCGGAGAAGATGGTTTCTGACCGAGACAAGGTGTTTCTCAGCCAATTTTGGACCGCCGTTTTCACATCTCAAGGCACTGAGTTGCACAAAAGCACAGCCTACCATCCTCAAAGTGACGGGAAAACTGAGGTAGTAAACAGGTGCTTAGAAACTTACCTCAGGTGTTTTGCAGGTGAAAAACCAAAGACATGGGTCAAGTGGTTACCATGGGCTGAGTATTGGTATAACTCCTCTTTCCACTCATCACTTGGTAGCACTCCTTTCAAGGCCCTGTATGGCAGAGATCCTCCACGGATGTTACGATATGGTGACGTTCCCACTGCCATTGCTGCTGTGGATGAGATGTTAAAAAGACAGAGATACCATATTGAAGGAACTGAGAAGAAATTTGCACAAGGCTCGGAAAAGGATGGAACTTGCGGCCAACAAACACCGCAGAGATTTAGAGTTTCAAATTGGCGACATGGTGTACTTAAAATTGAGACCTTATAGGCAAGCATCAGTGGCCCAACGACGTAACGAGAAGCTTGCACCACGCTACTTTGGTCCTTTCGAAGTGATCCAGAAGATAGGCAAGGTAGCGTACAAGCTTAAGCTGCCTCCTCAGAGCTTGATCCACCCAGTTTTCCATGTATCCCTTTTGAAGAAGGCAGTGCCAGAGTCCAGCAAGGTACAAACACTTCCTGCTATTTTGTTTCCTGAGCTAGAGTGGCAAACAGAACCAGCAGAGGTGCTTGATGTCCGCAGAACATCTCGAAGCACAAAGCCGGAAGTGTTAATCAAGTGGAGTGGGTTACCATTGTTTGAGGCTTCATGGGAACCTGCCAACAAGGTTGCAGAAGATTATCCAAGCTTTCACTTTGAGGACAAGGTGAGTCTTCTTGGGGGGGGGGGGGTGGGGGGGGGCGTGGGGGGTATTGATAAGCTTGTTGTTCCATTGACTTTTATGAAGAAGAAGAAACGATCAGGCAGGAAGACAAGGAAAAATGAAGAGAAGACAGCTCGTAAAAGTGGCTAAGTATGGGGAAGATTGTGAGTGAAAGAGAGTATCTTATGCAAATAATTAAAACTCTGTCATTTAAACATTACTCTCTGTATTTAAAGGACACAATGTTTAGGGTTTCCTGATCTTATGACATAAAACATTTAATATCAAAACGAGGGCAGTCGCTTCTCTTATCTCTTCTCCTCACTCGATAAGTCACTGGCTTATCTCATTCATTGATTGGTCACAGGTCATATCACATTTCTACATCCAACCACAGCTCGTGAACATAACCTAAAACGCTCAGAAATGGAGGACTTTTATGCTTTACACAACTCATCATAGTGAGCGTGATTGGAGTAGCGTAAAGAAACGATTCACATTCCAAATAAGCGGTACATGATTTAATCGGTGATGAGGCATTTTGAAGAACATAAATCTTTAGGGGGATTTGGTAGTTAGAGAAAGAAAGAAGGGTTACATATGGTTATTTTTGTTCAGGATACAGAGCAATATGATTCGTTTGATGATGGTGATAATCGAAATCCAAATAGAGAGGAAGATGAGGTACAATTTAGAGCTTCTCTTTTCTGATTTCCTTTTTTTGAAAGAAAAAATTGGTGCTGCAAATTACAAATTTATGAAAACTGTTTTGTTCGGATGTTAATGTTACGTGTAATATCCAGAGTAGGATTCAAGTCTCTTTTGTTTTTGCCTGGATGAGACTAATGAAAATGGCAATTGTTGTTTATTTACTGATTGCAATTTAGAACATATCTATGCAGTGAGCATTATAAAACCCACATCGTAGTGTAAGAATCCTCAACATGTAGAGGAGAAGAGTCCAATCTAAGTTGTGTAAATTTGTTATTGTCTACAGATCATTTGACGGTCCATGCTTTTCATATGCGGGTGAAAGAAAGTAAAAGAATATGAAGTCAATCATGCAAAATCAAATGTGGGTGAGAAAAAGGAAACATGCGCTTTGAGGAGGACGCCGAGAGATTGGGAAATGGAAGAGGGGCATAGAGACAATTACCATTGATTTAGATCCTTAAACCAACATGTCACAAATCAGAAATGCCGCTACATTATCCGCCAACAGAGCAAAATTGTATGACTTGGCTATGGAGGTAGGCGTCTTTTCTCAGGGAACCACCGGGCCAACACTACCACTGTCACAAAGGTTTTACTCTTAGGTTCTTTCTTTGTTTTGGTTTCACATGCAAGCTGTGGATGCAATTAATGATACTTTACAATGTTTGATCTTGGAATAACAAAATAAAGGCTCATAAATTTGAATATGAATCTCTGAATTTTTTGTTAATAAACTTGCTTTTACTGACAACCATTCACCTAATTATAGATTATAACATGTATTGCCCGTTAAACTTTGCAGTGAACAAGGAGTTGTAAAGTAAACAGCGACGAGGATCTTCTGAAACAAAAATATGCTTTGTCTCTACTCATAATAATTATGCTGCAGCTGGAACTGAAATTATAAACATTCCGGGCCATGTATGTTAGGACGATATTGATCTAGGATTTTTCCATTAAAAGGTTATTGATCTTCGACTCTGTTGGATATATACATGATTGCATGTCTCTGGTCGTCATCCTCTGGGATCAGAAACGTTTGCCTTTGGAATCAGAAACGTTTACCTTTAGGTAAGAGATTGATGAAGAAAGCCATTTTGGTACCAATCTCTAGCTATTAAACTCTCTTACCAGCAATTACTTCTCTTTTGCAACTGTTTTTGTCTTAATTATAATTTTATGGATCAATAGGAAGAAGAGTGATATGTTAATAACAAATTCAAAACTTTTTACCAGCTCCTTCCAAGCCTCTTCATCAATAGGTAGTTCCTTTTACCTATGGATGAACTAATGTAACCTGGTTGTAATTGGTTGTTTCTTGTCATTAACCTATATCATGTACATGCTTTAGGAATAGTATAATTCTTTTTTTTTTTGTTCAAAATTTAAAACTAAGTTTTCCAGTACGGGGTCTCTCATGATTGCTTTTTGTTCAACTTTACTATTTCTAATATTTCTTGCTTTGGTGCTGGTTAGAAGAAACATTTTCTTTCGCTTAGCCCAGAGTCGTGAAGATATAGAGGAAGATGTCCAGTTCTTTTAATCGTAAATAATCATATCTTATTCATTCTCATTTAAAGCAAACAAAGAAGTAAAAGTTCTTTATAAATGTTACATTGTACTGTTGTTGATCTTCTTTGCAAACCTTTAGTCAATGACTCAATGATTATGTTGTTCAATTAGCTCAATTACGCTCAATTATACTCAAGCTGCATATTGAAACTTCTTAGAGACTAAGGTAGTGGAAGAGGATAAATATATATATATATATATATGCTCACAAGAAGGAACTCGACATTCACAAGAAACGAACTAACAATAAGAAAACCGCAAATTACTAGGCATGCATATTCATTCTCAGTATGGTAAACCTTAAGAATATCTGTTTTGTAGGGGTATTAAACGGTGTTTGATTTTATGTACATATGGCAGAAAAGAGTGTTGTCAAAAGTTGCTTTACTATGGAATGATGTATTAATCTCATGAAATATCTGATGTGGTTGCTGCTAACAGCGTCACCAACTGCTCTCAATCATTTTGCGGCATTCTTTTAATCTCAGTTAATGGGCATCCTTAGCTATATCATTATAAGTTCCTACAACCGTCCTTTGCATCCTTACCGAGAAGGAGGTTTCAAAGGAAGAAATTCCCAATGAGAATAGTGTGAAGAAAAGACCACGAGAACGTCATAAGATGACAGAAGAATCCAAGCCATCAAGAGTTATCCAGGTCTTCCTATATTTTATACCATCTGTCTTTGAATTTGGAAGAGAGTTGTATCCTTTTTGCCGACCATCAATACCTAATTAGAATTTTCGGGGGATCAACTCGGCACTTCATGAGACAGAAGTAGTCTTGGTATTAGATCCGCTCTTCTAAGAGCATGACCATTTGTAATAACTCACACATGTTGTACTCTTTCGGATTTAAGTATAATTTGCAGTTACTTATTTTGTTCTTTTTTTTTATTCCAGACCTGGTGAATTTGTTTGTGTTGATTTTGAAAGGTGGAAAAAATCATGAGACTTCCTTATATTAAGAATTGGTTCACGTAAAAATACATGTAGTAGCTCACGTAAAAATGTACGTCGAATATCAAAGGGAGTTATTCATGTTCAAGCAAGTTTCAACAATACCATTGTGACTGTTACAGATGTACATGGTCGGGTGATTTCTTGGTCCTCCGCAGGTACTTGTGAATTCAGGGGTACAAGAAAAGGAGCATCTTTTGCTGCTCAAACCGCAACAGGAAATGCTATTCGAGCAGTAGTGGATCAAAGTATGCAACGAGCTGAAGTAGGGATAAAAGGTCCTGATATGGGAATAGACCGGTTTTGAAGAGATATCGAACCATAAGTCTTGGGATGGGAAAATGCAGGCCGCACTTGCGAAAATAAGATTCGTACGCATAACAATACCTGTCTCGAGTCCTCTCAGGATGCTCCAGCGGCGTCAGAACAATGACTACCGCACCCTCATGAAGGTTGCAGTCGAGACGTAGATCAATTAACGAATCACGGGTTCAAAAGAGTATTTATACTAGCAAAGATTTAATAAGACGCATATGTCAAACAGAGTAAATGAGATCTACAACCTGCAAGAATATCTGGAAATTTCCTATGTTCCTCCCTCAAATCTCTGTCATATATCTGGAAAACTCCTCCCTCAGCTCGTGCTGAAAATAGATGAGATCTACAACCTGCACGAGTATATATTGAAACAAATCAAACCAAATGAACCACAACAAAGTGCAAATGAACCACACAAAAAGTGCAAATGAACCTACATCATTGTACGCATCCTCTTTCGAGATATTTCCCTCTTTGAGCTTTTACAGTATCCCATTAACCGACTCTACTATATTATCAGTATCACATCCCTCATACATTGTCTACAGATTTTACAAATTTGTTATTAAAAATGTCAGGTTTTTTTATTGGGACTATTTGTGATTTCTAACCTTCAGCATGTTCATAAATTTCCCTCCATCAGCCTCCAGATTGATGGTTTTATTGGCCTCGGAAAAGAGCGAGCTGATACCCGAAAGTAGCCTCGGGTGGTCTTTAAGTAGCTTTTCGATGTTTTCCTGTAGTTTTTCCATGTTTTCCTTGACATTAGTGCTATCAACGCTACAAAACACAAGTTAAATCAGAACCGTGTTGATTGGGAAACCAAATGTAACAGAGAAAAGATATACTTCATACCTATGGCTTTTCATACTACTTAAGAGCTTGTTAAAAGCTATAGTTTTTGGAAGGTCACTTTCAAATGCGTCGTACACAGATTTGATGTATTCATCAAGCCCAACATCCGTAGTTAGTGGCAGTGGTATGGTGCTGGCCTCGGCAGTGTCGCTTATCGGAGCATCCGTAGTTAGTGGCAGTGGTATGGTGCTTGCCTCGGGATGCTTGGTTATCATAGCATATGGAAGGCGACTTAGGTAATAAAGGAATCCATGAATCAGCTCCGGATGATCTTTGAAAAGCTCATTCCCCCGTGCAATGGCAAGAGCGCGGTCAATCCTGCTCTGGAGATAATCAGTCACGATATCAAAAAATTCATTTGGAGATTTTTCAGTTTTTTTAAGGAGTTTCTAGATTGGATAAGAAATTGCATAAATCTAAATCACATGTTTGAAATTGATCATGGAAAAAAAATATGTTAAAAATGTCATGCTCAAACTTTGCACGAAAAAATATTGGATGAAAGGTAATACTAAAAACGTATATGAATATCACTACAAGAAATCAGTGCAAATAACGACATATTTTAGCGACAGCTTACGAACGTCGTTAACTAACGACACCCTACCAACACATTAACGAGGTATCTACGAAGATGCCGCTAACATGTCGTAACTTAACGACATGAACACATATCGTTAATTAGCGACGAGGTAACGACATATTGACAACATATGAAACAGATACGCGTTAACGCGTCGTTAAAACAACGACATAGAGCAAATATGTCGTTATTGTGCCGAAAATGAGACGTTGCTACGGTGTTGTTACTCAACAACATAGTAACGACGTATCTAGCTGGTTTAACTTTTAACGACATCACCTGTGTCGATAATTTGGCATCCACAAAACACGTTTTCACCTAACAATATTTTGCTTATACCGAATTATTAACGACATTTGACGTTTGTCTTATTGTTGTCGTTAACATTGTCGTGTCGCTAAAACGTCGCAAATTAGCTACACATTAAAGACATTTACGAAACTCTATACCTCAGATTTCTCCTCATACGTTTAAAAAAACAAAACACAAATCATTTAACGACATCATTACAACAGATATGTATTAGTCGTCGCATTGATGTCGCTAATGAATGACAAAGTTTGAACATATGTCGTGAACACGACGCTAATTAACGACATATTAAAGACATTTTTAAACCCCTAAACCCCAAATTTTTGCCTTATACCTTGGATTGAATATATTAACCCGTATTCTAATGTTTTTGGGCAAATTCATTGATTAAAAGTCTTAATTATGATATTATAATCTAGTAGTAGGAATCATCTACCTCATTCACTTTTACATTTTAGAAGTATTAGTAGTAGTATAAGAAAACTTGTATTAGTATATGTTCACATCTATTCAATTTTTAGTAATTAACATCATTACCGACGTATTGGACAATGTGATACTTAATTTACATGTAAAAGTGTATACAATATGTAAATATTCTTTTCAAAGTCTTCAAAATTTATTTTATAACAATTTGAATCATAATTAACAACGTATGAACGACGAGTATAACAAATTGTCGATTTGTTGTCGCTATGACGTCGTTAATTAACGACGAAGATGGTGAATCATATGTCATAAAACCGTCATTAAGTAACAACTGCCTAACAACATAATCTAATTGTTTTGGCCGCTAATTTTTTTCCGGATTCCCGCTTCATATTTTGGCAAAAAATTACAAAATTCAACACAAAATATGGAGGGGGGGGGGCCTTATGGAAATTTCTAATCTCAAATTATATGCCCAACCCAATACATAAAATAAAAATTTTTATCTACTTTCCCTTCCTTCGCTAACTTTCCCCCAAGAAAAAAGTATTTTCAACCATAACAAAAGAATCCCTAATTCTTCAGTACCTTCTTCTTATCTCCTCTAGTTATTCCGCCGATCTGATATGGACTGTTGTGTGAGTGATTAAAAGGAGTAATGAATACAAAAATCCAATCACAAGAAGATGTTTTAATTAAGGAGTTTGCTGTAAGGTTTAAGGCGTTTGCTGTAAGTTTTCATTTAAAAAAAAAAAAAAATTTTACTTTCAGTTCTATACTTATATACATAGTTGATGAATAATTGTTGTAGCAACATTTTAATTGGGATATTGTGCACACAGGGATTATTCGAACAAAGTTCAAGAAGCAGGCCGGTAAGCAATTCCGAAATTTAGTCTCAGATTGGAAAAGGCAATCTGACGGTGTTGTCATTTAGTCTCAGGCCGGACACACACAAGAGGAAGTCTGACGGTGTAGTCATTGATCCAAGGACTATTCAGATTATAGAAGAAGTCAAAAAGAAGGCTGAAGGCTGATGAACATTTATCTCAGAAGTCGGTATGCGAGGATGGGTCTGAGACACTTCAACCTCAGGAGCTTACGAAAGCCGAGATTGATGATTTATTCAATGCGGTACTAATTTTGTTTAATTTTTTATATAACTATATTATTCTAATCTAATTTCTTTTGTTTTATATAGACAATCCGATTAAGAAGGGACGTCGATATGGTATGGGTTCGGCCTCAGATGGTATTGCAACCTCCTCATCGTTCACTTCAAGCCCTGTGATTACGACTCTTCAGACAGAGCTCGAATCGACTCAGGAAGAGCTTCATGCGACCAAGGAGATTATGACACAACAAAGAATGGATTTTGAAGCGCATATAGCGGCGATGAAGGCGGAGAACGAAGCGCGGTTCAAATTGTTTGATGAGCGGTTCGCGCAAAACCGGATGTAGTTTTAGATTTCTCTTATTTTATTTTTTGGTTTACTATATATAAAACATTTTTAATATTAATTATCTTTTTAATTAATTTTAGTGTATAATTTTCTATTTTTGAATTAGTAAATTTAAAATTGATTTAAAAAAAAAATACTAAAATTATATGACGTTAAATTGATCAAGAGACGACGCCAAAGAAGTTGTTATCAACACTTACGCGTGTTGTTAATTAACAACATACACAACGTCGTTAACTAACGACATATATTTGAAGTCGCTAATTAACAACACCTTAAAAGCGTTGTTAATTAACAACACGCGACATACGCCATTATTTAACAACATTTGTAGGTGTCGCTGAATAACGACATAGCGGGTGCTGTTAATTACCATCGTTTTAGAAAATGTCAATGATGCGTCGTTAATTGACGAGGCGAGTCGTTGTTAAATAACGACGACAGAACGACATATTTTACATCGTCGTAATTTAGCGACATATAAACGACGAATCTATTTTACGTCACGCGATTAACGATGTTTTGTCGTTATGTCGTTTGGTTGTCTTTACAAGCATTTAACGACGAATTATGGATATATATGAGTGTCGTTATTGATCTGTTTTCTTGTAGTGTATGACCCGCACAAATGAATCATAAGATTCAATGGCTTCAAACATAGTTTCGGTGGCTACTCCAAACTTTGATACTTGCATCACATTGATGATCGTGTCCATATTCTTACCCATGCAATGATGAGGCGAATGCCTACATAATTTTATAATATGAAATTAAAGATATGGCTATGGAAAATGTAATTGTTTTTCATATTTTTCATACTTCAAATAAATGTTTTTCCTCTATGGTTTCAGATTTTATTAGCCGGGTCAAGTAGTTAATAGCTACTAACTGTACTGTATGTGAATGAATCAGATGGTTTAGTGTTGTTTCATATTGTAACTGGTGAGATACTTAATATCGAATTATTGTATATTGGAGCCTTGGAGGTGAAAGAAACAAAATAAAATATCAATTTCGTATGGATCTACCATTTGTTGAGATCTAGCATCGAAAGTAAAGCAACATACATTTGAACCATACAAATAGACAAGCAATCGTTAAGCAAACTGCATAATCACTTGACCATCTATGAAATCAAGAAAAACTAAACATTTTGTTTTTGTTTTGACCAACTAAACAGTTATTAAGAATGAAAATTTAGTCGAGAATGTATAGCTTGATATGTCATGGTTTGGAAATGAAAGTAAGAACTTCTTCCAACTTTAATACAAAATTACATACCTTGAATCACAAATTTCATATTGCAGCTTTTACAGGAAAATTATGTTCAACAATTTTTTTAACTTTCTTGATTTGCTGAAAATTACCTCTTTTTTTAACGAAAATATTCATAGGCACGATATTCATAATTTTTTTGTGATAATTACATTTTAACACAAATATGTACATGTGCAATGTGCACGATGTTCATCAAAATTACATTTTTTTGCAAGAATGTCCATGAGCATAATGTTCATCAAACTTTTGTTATTTGTTGTAGGTGTCGTTCAAGTTTCCAATAATAATATTATGCTTTACCTAAAATTATACGAAAAATTAAAAGAAAATCCTAACATCTTAAGTTCACAAATATGTAAAAAAATGATATCAAAAAACTTTGGAAAGATTTTTTGTAACATTTCATTATTTTGTATGCTTTCATAATTTCAATTAGTTTTTGGTAATATAAATGTGTTATCAAAAATGTTGTCTATACTTTTTCTCCAAAGCATAATAGCCAGTGGCACAAATGTATTTTTGTCCAAAAAAACAATATACTATTTTCTTGATAGATATCTCAAAAAGTATAGGTACTCAAAAATTACCATATTTTTATAACCAACTATATTATATCAATGCAAATACAAATATAAACATATTTAAGAAAATATTATGTAGAAAAATCCGCGCGTATGAGCGGCTATTAGCTTAGTAATAATAAAATGTGGTCATTCAGACTTTGGTGGTTAAGATGTTTTCCTTGCTATCGCTCTTATCAAACTGAGAGCGTGAGGAATATTTGATGCATGATACATATGCTATCCATTGTTTAGTTGATTTAATAATTAAGAAAGCAGTAAAGTACAAAAACCTAAATTTGTTTCTTTTCAACTTCACTCGCCATTTTGTTCTTGTCGTTGTCTCAATTTTTGTTTTTTTTCTTACTCTTACGTTTTCCTTCTGATCCAAACATCATTTTTTGGCTTCCGATGTTATTTCTTCTACTACCAGTTTAGGAACTTTACTACTTTTCTCTATATATCTTAAAACTACGTACGTTTCTAATGAGACCTAACTTTATGGGGTAATGTATACGATTCGAAACAGTACCGTTAGTGCGGTACGTATAATGAGGATCTTTGCTAGGGAATCAATTTTTGAAAACCTACAAAAATTTTAACATTTTCCGAACTTATTTTGAAATCTAACACAAATTTTACTATTCAACCGTTGATTTTCCGGTCTTGCCCCGTGGACGAAATGGTTTATGTACAATACACTGACTAATAGGAGGAAAAGGTAAAATCGTCATTTTAGTGACTAGAAGACAAAAAAAAAGTGAAAATCATGTGAAAGTTCAAAAACTGACCTCACTTGCAAATATCTCACATATAATTACAGTTAGTAGTGTGAATGCGGGTAAAATAGTATAGTTGAATGTTAAATACTGTTTTTTTGTAAAATTATTGTTTTGCAAAAAAAAAAAAATTGATGTGATTGGTGAGTCGTATAACGTGTACCACTTTTTGTATAGTAGTTATTCAGTGAAACTTTAAGAAGATAACGGTAAAATGAGACGTTCAAAGGCTGGTAGTTCTAGTACAAACAGAAAAAGTATCGCTACCATTTTTCGTAAGTATATTATTGTAAAGTATATATATATATATATATAAATATATATATTTAAATATTTATTTAATGTAACTGAAAAATAATATGTATAAATAAGAATACATAATTCGATCGGAAGATAAATGTAAAAAGAGAAAAAGAAACAAAAACAGAGAACACATACACCTATCATTCTATTCATTGTCTGTCATCACTCATCATAATCAAATTCTAGTATATACGTTTTTGTTTGTTTTACATTTCTGGTATAGTGATACACCAAAATTCATGGTTAAACACATTCTTTTCGAGAAACTTAATAGAAGTTTTAAAAAAGATTACTTGTGATCGCTTTGTTTCTTATATATTACGTACATATACCCAAATTCATAACAATTACATGCCAATATAGATTTAAAGAGAGATTCTTTGCTATTTTGTCACTTTTTCAAAACTTTTTTAGTTTTCTAACACTTAAAAAAAACTATCTAAGGATCTAACATTTTGTGTACTGTACATGCATTAACTTTCCAGTCCTGTCCCTGTACAGTACTGCACGAAAGCAATCTATGTACAATACACACGTGTATAGTAGCAAGGATAGAGTGGTCATTTGTCATAGAAGAGGACCAAAAAAACACTGTTCAAAATGTCAGCAAAAAAGTTTTGAAAAAGTGACATCTCACGCAAAAAACTTCATTTTAAAATCAGTCTTTTGCGTGAGAAGACACTTATTGTTACACACTTAAGTTATTTGGCACTTTCTCGATGACCTTGCAAACTTAGCACTTACATTACTGTTTGGTACAAAAATGGACGGATTTGCCCATGACATTTTTGCAGGCGTGTCAGAGTGTTTGTGATAACAAATAAAAGAAATGAATTAAGTAATACAAAAATAAAATTTATATTAAATAAAAAATACATTTAATAAGAACTTTTTTATTTTCGGCGTCAACCATCTCTTTCTCTCCGGTGAAGGAAGAGTTACCACAATGGATCGACGTGCACCGGAAGGTGAGGCAACCCCACCGACACCACCGCCAAGCCGCCATAGACTGCTAGATCGAGCTAGCAACCACTGCACCGGAAGGTGAGGCAACCCCAACGACACCACCGCCAGGCCGCCATGGACACCTGCGAGAGGCAACCCCAACGACACCACCGTCGAGCCGCCATGGACACCGGCGAGCTTTACGGGTTTCTCCTCGCGGTCTCTCGCGGTCTCTCGCGTCTCGACGAGTTCGAAGGGATTAGTCACGGCCATTACGTACGGCAACAGATCCGCCTCGCGACGACGAAGGAAGAGGGAGGAGAAACAGAGCCGTCGGCGTGCGTGGTGGAGCGAGAGTGAGAGGAGAGAGAGAGATCGAAGAAGAAGAAGTAAAAGAGAGAGAGAGGTCGTAGAAAAAGTAGAGAAAGAGAGAGAAAGAAAATTAAAACAAAAAAATGTAAATGTGGAGAATTAAATAAAATGAAATGCACAAATTTATTATGTCAGCTCGTCTATGTACAGTAAAGTCTGACAACAAACATGTATGGACAAGGTAAATTTGAAAGAAAATGAAGGGTAAAATGGTAAATCCAAATAAGAAAGTGCTACATACTTCCTAGCACTTCGTGAAATTGCTATTTTCCAAAGGGTTTGAACTTTACGTGACATCCCATGCAATTAAGTCTTGTAAAATTGGAAAAAGAAAACAAGAGGAATCTGCACCAGAAATGTTTAGTTTTTTTTAGAACTTTACGATTTTGTCAAAAAAAGTTAACATATTTGCATTTCGTTTTATTTTATTCTCCACAATTATCTTTCTCTCTCTTTCACTTCTTCTTCTACCACCTCTCTCTCTCTCTCTCTCTCCCTCTCTCTCTCTCTCTCACTCTCGTTCCACCACGCACGCCGACGGCTCTGTTTCCAGATCTCCTCCCTCTTCCTCCGTTGTCGCAAGGCAGAGATGATGGCGACATGGGGCTTTGCCGGCGGTGAAGATCTGGGAGAGAAGCTCAGAAGCGGCGCTGGTATCAACGGTTGCTCAACTCAAGACATGTGTCCCTGAAGTGTCGACATTAGGTTAATTGTAGGATAGTGTTTGTGTAAATTTTGTATGATTGGCCTTGAGTGGGCTTGTAGACCCAATGTTCTAAATTGCCCTAGGCGCTAGTCAGGCGGTCGGGTTGGGCCTAGCGCCTAGCCCAAAAATTGGAGATTAATCGGGGATTAGTTTTTCGTATTATTTAATTTAATTTATATTAAAAATTAATATATGATATTAAAATATGTATTATTATGTGGAGAAATATGTATTAACAAGACTAATATATTGTATTTTATAGCTATTGAATAAAAGCCCAATATAGCTATTGAATATATTGTATTGTATGTATACAAATACAACACATCAACTTAAAATTTAAAATTTTTCATAATTTCAAAAAAAAAAAAAAAAATCGGAAAAAACCGGCGAAAAATCGGATTAATTCGGTCAACGCCTAGCTCCACCGCCTAGACACTAATCTTCAAGGTGTTCGACCGCCTTGTGTCTAGACGGCCGCTTTTTAGAACATGGTGTAGACCTACTGGGGTTCTAATATCATGGGACGACAAAAAAAGAAAGAAACAAAGACACGTGTCTTTACAAACGCACAGATGGAATAGTTAAACCAAGCAAAATGTGTAAAGAACAAACGATAAAGCATTAAAGAATTTTATAAATAACTTAAATTTGATGTGATTCGGCATTATAGAATTTTAAATTTTGGAGTATTCAGAAACAATATATTGATTCTCATTTACCAGAAAAAACGTAATTCCGCGTTTTTTTCTTGGACTTGATTAAATTGACTATAACATCGTAACTTTAATATTAAAATGACACAAAATCTTTTTTAATGTGGTAAACTAAACCCTAAGTAGGCAATAACAAAATCTACATGCTGTTTAATTTTATCAATTCAAAATTCAATTTATCTAAATTCTTAGTTCTAAATTCAATTTTATTTTAGTCGTGACCTAGTTCTCATCATTTTTGTCATCTTTGTAAATCAAAATCAATGTCTGTAAATTTTGAACTATAACGACGTCGTCTTCCATATCGTCACCGCAAGCCGATTCAGAGAAGCTCTACCGATTTGCTTAAGATAAGAACTAGGTCACGGCTTTCGGATCCGCCGACACCAAAGCCGTCGTTGCCACCGCAATCCGCGGACATGAAATCGGGTTGGATTCCTAAATCGGGGCAGTTGAAATCAGGGTTTTTCGAGAAAACCCATAAAAATCCAGGAGAGGACGAAGAAAACGATCCATTTGCAGACATTGATTTCGATTTACAGAGATGAAAATTTACAGAGATAATAATATATAAATGTGTGTAATATAAATAGTAAAAGTCCTACAGCTCATGTGGTTTTCCATGTTTGCCTACCATTAATAATGTCGCGGGTTCGATCCTCGGTAGAGGATTTTTTTTTCAAATTTTTGTAACATTCAAAACGACGTCGTTTTGAATCATGTGACACCGTGTCATGCCATCTCAGCTTCTGTCATGCCTCGTCAGCATTTGTTAACGATTGACTAACGCCTAAGTTAGTTAATGCAGAAGTTGACCTATCGATAAGGGTTCATGTAGCAAATTTGAATATTTGTGTCTTTTAGGTAAGACATGACCCCCTATTTTAGTTTGGGTTTTTTCGGCACACCAATTTTAGTACAAGTTGATTTTGACTATTTTCCCTGATTCGGCATTATAGAATTTTAAATTTTGGAATATTCAGAAACATACACCGATTCTCATTTACCAGGAAAAGATATTTTGGAATATTCAGAATTTCATTAAACATAACCGAAAATGTTTCCAGCAAATATAACAATTTTTTATTCCATAGTTTTCTAATAATTTATAAAATTTTGAGAAGTTTATATTTTAATGAAATTCTATTGTTGATTGTTCTTTATGTTTCCATCATTTTTGTTACTCCTTTCTTTACGTTTTTCAATTCGGGTTCGCTATTTCTCCTATATGCTATTTCCATATAGGGTTTAGTTTTTTTCTGTTATATGATCTTCATTTATGGTTTTCATATTTTACGTTATTCAATTTAGGTTCACTATTTCATATTTAGGATTAAGATTTTTTTCGTTATATGTTCTTAATTTGTTATTGTCATACTTTCCGTTATTCAGTTTGGGTTCACTATTGCCCATTTAGGGTTTAAAATTTTTTTCCGTTAGATGTTTTTATGGTTTTCATACTTTACGTTATGCTATTGTCAATTTAATCAAGTGATGTTAAAAACGTGGAATTACGTTTTTCTCAGAAAAACGTGGAATTATTTATTTCTTGAGAAAAATGAAAATTTGCGTTATTTCGCATTGAAAGAGGATTGGGCTTTTCAAATAGCATAAATAATTATGTTACAATAATGGTTTATCCAAAATAAATTCTGGCTAAAATTAAAAGTTTATGTTTGGGTTCGCTATTTCATAATTAGGGTTTTGTTTTCTCACATTAGAAAAAGATTTTGTATCATTTTAATATTAAATTAATGATATTATAGTCAATTTAAACAAGTGATGCTGAAAAACGTGGACTTACGTTTTTCTCGGGAAAACATGGAATTACTTTTCTTTCTCGGGAAAAATACAAAAGCGTGTTATTTTGAGTAAAAACATGGAATTGCGTTTTTCTCTCGTAAATGAGAATTAGTCTATTGTTTATGAATATTCCAAATTTTAAAATTCTAAATAGCGGAATCACACCAAATTTAAAATTCCGAAGATAACACAAATAATTATGTGAAAATACGGATTTACCCAAAATAAATATTAAGTAAACTTAAACTATTACATTTGGGTTCGTTATTTCCTACGTAGAATTTAGTTTACCATATTTTAATATTAAAAGATTTTGTGTTATTTTAATATTAAAATTATGATGTTATAGTCAATTTAATCAAGTTCAAGAAAAAACACGGAATTACGTTTTTTCCTGATAAATTAGAATCAATGTATTGTTTCTGAATATTCCAAAATTTAAAATTCTACAATGCCGAATCACATCAAATTTAAGTTATTTATAAAATTCTTTAAGTTATATCGTTTGTTCTTTACACATTTTGCTTGGTTTAACTATTCCATCTGTGCGTTTGTAAAGACACGTGTCTTTGTTTCTTTTTTTTTTGTCGTCCCAGGTCTACAAACCCACTCAAGACCCATCATACAAAAATTACACAAACACTATCCTACAATTAACCTAATGTCGACACTTCAGGGACACGTGTCTTGAGTTGAGCAAGCCGTTGATACCAGCGCCGCTTCTGAACTTCTCTCCCGGATCTTCACCGCCGGCAAAGCCCCATGTCGCCATCATCTCCTCAACGCTTCAACAAAGTACCTATACTTGTTCCTTTGTCGCCGGAAGTAATTGACAGTTCTTCAATTTATCACCGGAGCGCCTTAATCATGGAAACGGCGACGGCTAGGGATGTTGTCATGGGTAAACTCACCCCATTTAGACCCACCCCACTTATACCCATACCCGTTTAGATCCATACCCGTTTAAACCTATTTAGTTTTTGGTTTTAATAGGGTTACCCATTTAAATCCATCAGAGTTGTTCTTACCCATTTAGATTCAACGGTGTCTTCTATGGTACCTGCAATTTAAAGTCTAAATTAGTTGGAAAAAACCACTTAATTTAAAAATGGATTTTGTAAATTTAAAAGTTTTACCTTCATGTTCTGCAAAACCCCGCAATCAATTACGAGTGCAGAGTAGAGCTTGAACGTTATGCGGAAGCAGACGGTTCATGTATGGGGTCAACACTTGAGATCCAATGCTGAAAGCCGATTCTGAAGCTACCGTTGTGATAGGGATGCTGAGCACATCGCATGCCATGGAAGCTAGATCTCCAAATCGATGTTGATTATCCTTCCAGTAGCCCAAGACATCCAGATCTGGAAAAGACTTCCTCTCTAGTCTCGGCTCATCCAAATAGATATCTAAATGTGTTTTTGTGCTGCGCGCACCAACATCAATACTTCTTTCCAACTCAAAAAGATCATGTATAATAAAGATTTACATCATCAAGTTAGCAATGCCAAAATTATGAGTAAATTACTATGGAATTATAAAAGTGCATTTGAGAATACTTACATTATCAAAATCATCATCAAGCGGAGATTCAGTAACTAACTCATGTGGAGTCGGTGTTGTTGAAACACCTGAAGAACTAGACCAAGACGATACCGTATGATAATCATCATAGAGAAATTTCAAATTCTCCCTAAGTTCTTCAATCTTCGACACAGAGTAGAGAGATCCATTGTTTCATAAGCTCTTTCAAGCATTTGCAACTTCATCTGTGGATCTAAAACAGCTTCCATGGCTAAAATGAGACTGTAATGCTCCTAATACTTAGCAAATTTATTTTTCATCTTCTGAGCCATTTCCTTCACATCTTTATCATCACAAGTGGAGTACTTCTTCAACAACAGCTCAATTCTCCATACCTGTGTGAAGTACACATTAGATGTGGGGTACTTCGAACCTGAGAAATGAATGGTGATGACACTGAAAGGCTTCAAGAAATCACATATTTTTTCTCCACGGTCCCATTGATCTTCTGAAGGTAATGTCTTATAATTTGTGTCATAATACTCCATGCTAACAAAGGCATTCCTAAACTTCAACGCTCTAGCAAGCATCTAATATGTAGAGTTCCATCTAGTAGGAACATCAAGAGATAATCTTGCTCCACTCTTAATTCCAACTCTATTTACACATGTTGCAAATGCTTCCTTTCTTTGTTGTGAAGCTTTCACATATCTGACACTTTCTCGAATGTTATGCAACACATCCTTTGCTAGCTCTAAACCTTCTTTCACTATAAGATTCAAGATATGAGCACAACATCTAACATGCATAAACTTTCCATCGCATAACAATCCACTACCACTGCCACTATAAGAAAACAGCCGATTCCCGACGGCCATATCGGTCGGGAAACGGCTTTCCAGACCAATTCCCGACCAATTTGTCTCGTCGGAACTAGAGCGTCGGGAATCAAATTTGTCGGAAATTGGTCGGAAATTTCCGATCAATTTCCGACCATTATATTTCCCGACCGGATTCCGACGAATATTAATAGTCGAGAGAATTTCCGACGATTTCCCGTCGGGCCGAATTCCCGTCTAATTCCCGACAATATTCCGACCTAATCCCGAGGACAAATTTCCGACCTATTCCGGACCGGATAATTTCCGACCAATTCCGGACCGGATAATTTCCGACTAATTCCGGACCGGGTAATTTCCGACTAAATCCGGACCGGATATTTCCGACCAATATCCGACGGGTTATTAAAAACAGTATTTTTAAAATTCTTTAAATTAATGATTTTTTTAAATTAAATTAAATTAAATTAATAATTCGAAAAAGAAAATTAAAATTAAAATATAATAATTGTTTTGAAATAAAATTAAAATATAATAATTGTTTTGAAATAAAATAAAATTGTTTTGAAATTACAAAAACATTAAAATTAAATTCCCGATCCCGATCCCGATCCTGTTCCCGTTTCCCTTCTTCCCCTTCCCGTGCCCGGGAAATCCGAGAACTTCGATTTCATCCAGTCCGACATGGTAGCGATTTCCGACCTTGCCTCGGTAAGTTGTAGTTCGGTGTCCGCATTCGCCACCTCCAAAGCTGTTAGTTTTGACTTCAGCTCTTCATTCTGTTGGATGAGATCTTCAGAGAAATAAGGAGAACCCGAAGCCCTAGCTTCCATAATCGGGACCTTACCCAAACCACCGCGACGCCGCCCTTTTTTATCAAGGGGAAATTCCTGTAGAAATTAAAAATAAATTAGAACATTTTATAATGTATAACTAAATGAAAAAAAAAA